>KN484011.1:0-107092 GCA_000787095.1 Periophthalmodon schlosseri
AGGCTGAGGAGTGTGATTCCCCTGTATGTATTCTGAATACTTATGCAGCTTTAGAGTGAAAGTATTCTTACATTACAGTAAAAATGTAATGTAGGATTAAGGAAAAAAAATCACACATGCACTCACCACAGTAGCAGTGATTTCTGTTTACCTCACTAATACTGTGCTGTTTGAATCTTTACTTCAAGTACCACAATGTATCCCTTAGATTTTTGGTACTATATTCAGAATGTTCCGACTGTATACACTTGTAATTAGTATTCTAAGTATATATTTTCGCTAAATGTATTTAGTTACTTCACAACACTGATTATTGATGAAATAACAAAACGTCCTTAGGCAAATTGGAAAATGAGAAATGTATATGTTAATAGAGCAAACTGTAATGCCCGTAGTGTCTCGCCTTAAAAACGATATATATAGAGGTTAAGGTATACGAACACCAATAAACCTGTACCTGCCTGTAACCACGCCAACTGCCTTTTTTATTCATGTCTTTTATTGAACTTCTTCCAGCGCTGGGAAGGCTCAAGTCTTGTCTTTTTCAAATGCAGCTACGTGGCACTGTGCCCTCTCTACCGTTTTCTCTCTCTCTCTCTCTCTCGCTATTCTTTCCCTCCTGTCTTTTTTCTCTCTCTCTCTCTTCACCGGTTTGCGTCCAGTGCATTTCCCGGAGGTAAAGAAGATGTTGTCTCCCATCTGGCTGACTTCACCGTGGGCTGACAGGCTGCTGTGGTTCTCTTCTGTGACTATACGAACATACTGTTCCCATCCCGACTGCCACAGGCCCTGCTAAATCTGGCCAAATACAATCGGAGGGCTTTGAGGTAACATCGTAATTAATCTACAAATTATTATGTTACGTAAATTATGCTAAAATTAGTCTAAAAGCTGCGATGTAGGCAGCACCACACGCAAAAATGAAAAGCAGATGTTAAAAAACACGACGGAAGAAGAGAAAAATTGATATGTCATTGAGGAGGCTGTTGGTTCTGCTGCTGCGGTAAAGGAAAGTTGTGCCTGGCATTAGTTGAATAAGCAAGACGAAGAATGCTATGGGAGAGAGTTTATTCTTATGAGTGGCTTGAGAAGTGAGTGGTCAAACTAAAATATAATTAAAACAAAAATTGGTTTTCATCCATTTACATAAATATTTCAGCCAGGAGTCCAGGACAGGAAAAAAATAAATACAAAAATAAAAGTGAGATGGAACGAAGACATTAAAAGTGCACAATGGGACTTTTCTGGTAGAGGGTCTGCTACCTGCTTGTCTCCATGGAAATGTTATTGCTTTGCCTGGAATGTTCCATCATATGTTTCATCATATGGCATGTATCTATCACTTATCAGTCTCCACAACAACAAGCATGTGACACCACCAGAACAAGTTACAGGTCAGATCAGTGGAGCTATGACCTCGCTCACAGTAAGAATATATATGTTATCAATGTATTATAGCAATAAAAACATGTGGAACTGAATAAACTCAACAGATATGAAATGCCATACTTTCCTTTTCATCCTGGATGGATTAAATGTCATGAATGAGATCAAAGGAGAATGCAACGCCTAATGCAGAAAAAGACCCCATTTTTTGAATAGCCAAGTAGACAAGCGTAGTTCATAATCTGCAAAAATGTGATTAAATCTTAACTTTGGAACAGTTCTCACCCAAATCTTTCATGATCAAAACTCCAATTTGACATTTTTGTGCTAAATGTTTACTAAAATTGCTAGCTCTTTGGCTGCGTACTCTGTTACTTTTACCAAACACTAGCAGCAGCAGGCCAGAGATCTACAAACACGTTGGTAGATCCACGTGCGGGGTGCTCTCTGTTCCAGGTGAGCCTCGGCACCACTTAAATGAATAATTAAGGATTTTGATCATATCTCGGAGTTGCGTTTATTTTCGCCCGGTCTCTCCTGCCTCTCTAACATTATGGACGAGGTTTTAAATCAACTCTGACCCAGACCTCAATAGGCCCATAAGATCCCAATGATTGGATACAAACCTATTATTGCATCTGGCTGAATGACGGATAACCCCGCAGTGCCCTCCCTCACTAAGCTCCAATACTGTTCCGCCGGTTTGTAATAGCTTGTTTGCAGTCATATGATTCAGGGGATGGGAGGAAGAACGGAGGGATAGTGTTCAAGATAACACATTGTTTTAGATAGAGGAAAGCTACTTTGCAGCTGATGTCATCAACATTCCTTGGGGGGGTGAAGCTAACTGGAGGTGCTGCTCTGTTTAAAGCTCTGTTACGCAGGTTATACTTTTATCTCAGCTTTATTTTAACACAATCTGACCATAAAGAACCGGCTTCGAACAGGTGAGCTGATTTTGTATTGTTAAAAGTTCCTCTCAAATAACATTACAGTCACAAACTAGCTAGCATTAGCCAATAATTTTTCAGTTGGTCACTCTTTTTGTTGAACCTCAAAGACCAAAATGGGACCGTGGACACTTTTATTAATCACAGGCTCCTGAAAATGTGTTTTTAAAATCCAATTTGTATTTTTTTTCCTGGATTTTCAGACAAAACTAAAAACTTCTCAGGCTGTGTCACCATTGTAACTGCAGAACATCCCATCATACATACATGCATGAAAAACATGAAAACCTGGGAACTTTGTCCTGCATTTGACCCATTTTTCAATGCTGCTGGGACAACCTGTCAGGAGCACTGGGTGAACGCAATGCAGTGCCAGGGGACCCTTCAGATCTTGAGTTAGGCTTGGTCAGGATTACGTTAGCTGGAGGATTTTACTTACCCAGACATGCAGAGAACATGCAAATTCTGCATAGGAAGTACCCATTCCCTCTGCAAATGATGCTGTATATCTGATAGCTAAGCTAAACTTTTTTTTTGCAGTTTATAATAACAAAAACTAACTTTAAGAATAATTACATTTTGTTCACGTCAATATTTCCAAGTCCAAGTACCACCTGAAGGAGCTCGCATACCCTGAACACGTATCACAGTTTGAGAAACACAACTTTACTCAATTGAAATATACCCTCATATTTGAGTTCCAAAAGTAAATTAATGTGCAACTTCAAAAAAGTGGTCAGAGAATGATTTTGAAGTGTTTGAAATCCACCCCACTCTTAGTCTCTTCTCACAATCTTCAGTATTCTTCCTCTTGTCTGCTGCAGTCTTGACTCCATCAGCAGAGCTTATGTTCACATTCAGATCCACTTCATTCACTGCGCCACACTCTGGGTGAATAGTCCATTTTATTAAGTGTCGGCCTTAATCATAGACCTTAGCCGAGTGTTCTCTTTTCCTATGAGCTGACAGTCATCTTACACACTTAATCTGTCTTTAGCGCGTGACTGCAGGGAAGCACCGCGCTGCTGATATTACCCCACTGAGACCAGATTCAGACGCTATTTAATTTGTTAGCCCCCTCCCATCTTCACATTTGCAGCTTTTTTATACAAGGGCTCTCAAACTAAGACTAATAAATGAGCATATGGCGTTCAGCATCAAATGTTGTCACACAATTATTTTTGATTTGCGGTAAAAGTGCCAGAAGTTCAGAACCAGGGTTAGTATTTCATTGAAATTCAAGATGGAGATTGCCATGTGTAAAATGTTGTTTTTGTTTAAACAGTCACGATATCCATAATTTGGTTCATACTTGATTATACCCTGTCAGTAAATTTGTTCATCCTCCAATTTTGCTGGTGCACCCTGTCAGGAGCAGAGGGAGCCAGTGCAGCGATTGTTGACCCATCTCCAGATGTTGCGCGAGACTAGGTCAGAGCTTACTAGCTGCTGGATTAGTTTACTGCGTGTCAGCTGCCTGTATTTTTGCTTCTCTGCCAAAAGTGGGAAGTAGTTTATTTTCTGCATTAAATCACACACTTACTTTGCAGCATGTCTTCATCGCAGATGTTTGAAATTACTCTGATTATGTGAGCAGAAACTGTTATTAAGCTCCTATAGACCAAACCATACACATGTCGTTACCAGACTAGTGAAGATAAAAATTTACTATAAAGATCTGAAGATTAACCTGAAGTCCACACAATATAAATAGCAAATATATATTCCAGTAAATTCAAATATAATTTTAACATGGGGAATTACTTCAAATACCCCTAAGAGTTTGCATACTCCCAGGTCCACGTACTCATGGTTGGGAAACTCTGGTATAATAGTGGATACGTCACATGCCTTTGCGGTTCAAGACCCATGCAAACTCCAGACCCACATAACATCTAGGATTGTCTTGCTGTGAGGTCTAGCCACCAGGCCATGACAAATCATAACAATCACATTTCAGTTCATAGCATACAATCATGCACAATTTTTAAGACCAAACAAAAATGTCACACACAATATGAACCATTGCTGGCCTGATTGTGTTCAGACACACAAATTCAAAAGGTCAGATTTGGACTTGACGGCTTTTGATTGATGTCCACTGCGCACACGTTTATCTCCCTATCTTCTGTAAGCGTGTGTTACATTTCTTGACTAACTCCAGGTCAGAATGTGCAAGAACGCTGTTATCTTTTCTAATTCAGCCCTGCAGCGCGTCTTAATTAAGCCATTAGGAGGCACATTTCTTAAACCTTGCCCTGTGCTTCTGTTAATTAGACATCTCGGGCTGTCCGCTGCGGTTTCCATCCAAGGCCTTCTCTCTCTTTCTCTTCTCCAACTCCGTCGAGGAACCATGACTCAGCAACGCTTGGAGATTTGGGAGCGAGGTGATTAAAGGTGTATAAGGGTAGGGACTCCGCTGGCTGCTAGCGATTAGCCTGTCCGACGATACAACCTTTTTTTTTCATCTTCCCTCAAAGTCATGTGCATTTGATGTGACCAGGACTAGCTAGCGCAAATAAAATGAGCATATTCAAATGCGTTCCAAACAGAGTGGCCATCATTAGGCGATAAATTGAAAGATTGCCCTGGCACATCACACGGCATGCTCAGAATTGGGTGCCCGCTGTGACTTGGGTGACCAAGCGGAATATTCATGTCCAGCGTGTGTGCCGGAAAACGAGTAAATATTATCTAAAGCTGCTTAGATCTCAGTGATATTTGGACAGCAAATAGTGCAACAGCCACTGGTAAATATGAGGAATGTTATTGGATTAGGAGTGTCAGCAAATAAACTGCAGATATGAGCGAAATGTGAATACACTGCGGGGATAGCTAAATGTCAGATGTTGGTTGACTTTGTTCATAACTAATAGGAAAAGTTATAGCACATGTAAAATGATCAGCCTATAAACTGCACACTTACCAGTCTAAGCAGGCTCCTCTCAGTGTGGAGGAACAGCGACTCTACTACAAGCTCCTCATTGTCATTTCTATAAAACGACAGCACACAGACCTAGAACACGTAGCCATATTTGAGAGGAGGAACATAGCTGAGGTTGAACTGGGCAGTTAATTATCATATTGTATTTGTCATATCGATTGATTACGTTTTTCCATTTGCTTTGATTTTTATCATTGGATTGGCTGTAGACCTATTGTTTAAAAAGCCCCAGGATGATAATTGGCATTTTTACTTTGTCTCCATGGATACATTACTGGTCTGCTTGGAATGTTTCACAGTATGGCATCAAATGTATTTATCTTGCATTTATTTGATTTCTGGTGTTTTTGCTGTTCAAAAAAATATGCATTCTTACTTTCAGCGGATTCACCTCTCCACAGAACTTTGGTCCGATGGCTTCACCTTCTACCGTCTCCATGGAGATAGTTATCTTTAAAGCCATACTGTGGAACATTCCCAACAAGGCAATACCTAAAGCAACTTGTGGACCATCAACCAGAAATGGTATACCTAATGTTTTTGACCTTTTAAATGTTTGGATTTGATTAAAATTAAATTGCTTAACCTTACCCTGAGGGACCTTTTGCAATAGGTCCATTTACAAGTGGTCAGCGAAGTATAGAAGTAAAGTATAAAGCCAGAAAGAGAGGATGAGTCTCCTTTGTGACCTCTTTCCTGCGGGTTTGTTCATTGACAATAGCAGTTCTCATGGGGCGGCTGTAGCGGCTCACATGCTCTGAAAAGGTCTTTGAACCTGTCTCTACAGTTGAGCTCACAGTCTTTATTTTATCGTGCTTAAAATGTGGTTTGTTGTGGCTTTCAAACCAGCATTTTTTTGAGTTTTTGAGCAACAGTGCACTTGTAAATATGTAAATAAATGCTGCTTCATGTGTAGGAAAAGTATTCAGCTTACTGTATTTAACAGCATCAAGTACTTTTCAACAAGACTACTGGCACAAACACCTTCGAGCCTTAATCAATACATGTACGAAATCAATAGACCTGGAAAGAAAACTGCCTTTGAAACAAACTCACTCTGAAGGTTGTGTAGTCATCAACAAATATTGCTTAAAGGATAATCCATTTGACTGGTCTTTTCTGATTGGTTTGCAGAACTACACATGGAGACTGCGGAAAGGAAAACAAGTCTGATGTATTAAAGATGATAGATCAGACCAGGGCACAAAATACACTACCCAGACTCTGAGGCAATCTTTCATGACAATTACATTTAAAATCCACATCTAGTTGTGAGCTATAATATAGTATGCTTTATTGAAATGACAAATCAATTCAAGTTATAAGTAGGTTTTAATGAATATAAGTTTAACATAGATAGAACTCAAATCAGCCCTGATGGGATTAAATCTCATTATACAGAACACAGTCATTACACAGAGGTGGTTTCAGAAAAGTTTTTAATTATTAAGCCTTAAAGCTAAAGTACCTAACTTTTTCTCCTACAGAGTACATTCTGAATGCAACATGCTGATATGTCATGTTTGAATACTTGCAATATACCAAAGGGTTTATGAAAGCTATAGGAGCATGCGTGTTATTTGCTAGTAGCAGTTTAAACCTCCTCTTATCACGATTTGAGAAACGGGTACCACAGCTTCAAGTTAACTACAGACAAAAGTAAATCAGTATTTCAATGACTTTTTGGGATTCTATTTGTTCCAACTCCCAAACCTGGAAAAACAAAGCTAACTTGAATTGTTATTGTCATAGCTAGCGTTTGACTGTTGAGCTGTTGTCGTGTGGATTGCACCGTATACAGCCTGTGCGTGGGCCTTGACGTGTGATGGTTTTTATGTTCTATGAGTTTATGTATGAGCGAATTTCCCTGACAGGCCTGTTGCATATTCCATTTCTCTGTGTGTGCCCCTCCCCTGGAGAATAATCAAATTACAATGAGTCACACTTGACCTGCCTTACACTGGATTTAAATAGATCATAAAAGGGGCTACAGCTTGCTGAAATTGCCAGTATGTTGCATTCATGTTTTGGTAATACGCTATTTCCATGACGCAGTAGGGCCATTGTAATAGACGTTAATTTATGTCATTTATTTGCGATTATCGATTCGGTGCGACGGAGCAAATGATGTAGATGAAAGGCCTGTTTTGAAAGCGTTCATTCAAGCCAAGGTCTCACCGTCCATCGGCTAACCCTGATTTTCCTGCGCAGACAGGGACAGTGGCATTGTACAGTGAAGAGATGATGCTATTAGCTAGCATACATTAAACATGAGCCACATCCAGCCAAGGAATAAAGGCCGACCAGATGGTAAGCATATTTCAAGCTCAGCCAGAAATGAATAATTCCCCTCAACTGATGACACAGCAGCGACAGCAGCCCAAAGAACTTCCAACTTGTTGTTAATTAAGCACATTGGAGTTTTTGCCTTGTCAGAAAGCCAGCAGAGGAGAAACCCCTTCCTAAATATAAAGCGATGTGTTCAAGGGTGAAAGGAAAACGTAGCCTATTTAATCCCTTAGGTTTACGTTGTGGGTGCCGTAATGAGCTTTGCCGCGCCTCTGTAAACAAGCAGCCATTGTGTGGGATGTACAGCCATAACGGAAACTTTGGCAGAGAGCAGGGTTGGTTCGAGCGCAAGCAAGTTATTTAAAGTCAAAAGTGGTTCTTACTTTGAATCATAGACTGTATATATTAATGGACAGAGCTAACGCGCTAGTCGCCGCGTTCCAAATGGGAAGTGAGCATGGGCGCGCTTCCGGTCCATTGACTCCGCCTCCAATTCACTTTCTATTGAAAAACTGTCGCCCCTCTCTCACCCTGGGCTCTGCTGGTTCTGATTTGGTCCTCTGAGCTGTCAATCACGCCATCTGAGCTCAGGGAGATAAACCCGGTGTGCGCATCTTTTGTAAAGCATTGGAAAAGCGTGTATTCATGGACTGGCAGGCAATGTTGTGCAGGCTCACCAAGATTGTTTGTACCCGGAGTAGAAGTTTGTGCATTCACACATGTCCTGGTTTGATCTCGGATTAGTCCCCATATAGACTTGTTTGGCCCTGTTCTTGTCCTGGTTTAGCCATGGTCTGGTTTAGGTTTAGTTTAGGGGTTAGTCCCAGTTTTGTGGTGGTGTGCGGTGGGAGGCTTTCAGAATCATATGAAATCAAATTATAAGTTTCCCATTCTTTGGCATTTGCTGGAAGCAGATGGTTGGAAGAAAACAGATGCATTATTGGAGGAGACAGGGAACCACACTTGGTATAGAGCTGACGATGTAGAATACTCCAGCTGTGAACCATGTGACAAGAAGGTCTTTGCAGCTCTGTAGAAAGTGCTTTAGGCCAGACTTATTCTATATGAACTCACCAGAGATGTAGAGCTGTCAAATCAACATGACACATGGAGAAGGCGCAATAAGGAGGTTGTGACACAATATAACTGAAGATTACCACTGACAAACATGGCCACAGAATCATAGCAATGCTTCCCCTTTAAAGACCATGTGGGCTGCAGCTTCCTTCTCTAATTACACAGGTCATACAGGAGAATTGAAAAATAACTAGAATTGTGACATATTATAAATAAACATGTCTTTCAAATCTAAATCTGGCAAAATATGTGATGTAGAAATAAATGCTATATGTTTTGGCATCAACAAAATTGCTTGTGATGTCAACACACCATCTGTTCTTGGTGCTTCTGTCAGCCCTGTCCATCACTCTCAAAAAAAACCCGAACAACAAGGAAACATAAGTCCTTGTACAATCTATCACTGCTCATTCAAGAAGTAGGTCTAATGTATTTGTCCCATTTGTTCTCCCCAGTCACTAACACCGTTGTTGTCTCTACTTCCGCCCCATTATATTCTTATAGGGATTTTGCAGAGTCTCAGTGCCAATCTAACTTTAATTTCCAAGCATAATATAAATCAGCCTTGCATATAAAAATGAGCAGTCTTTAAATTCTGTTTATACTTTGTCATTAATTTATCGTTTACATTTTAATTAAAGTGGGACTAAACACATAAACTCCACCCACAACCACATTTCAAATAGAGCTGCTGAACTGGGCAGCACCTGGAGGACTAAAGAAGAGAACGAGGGGGAAAGAGGGGCGGGGTCTGGAGAAATAAAGAACAGTGTGATTGGTCTAACAGGTATCTACGTTTCAGACTCCGCCCCTTCAGCCAGCTGTTTGTAATCAGAAACAGCTGGCGGTAATCAGGGCAGGCTTTTGTGATGTCACCAACTACAAGTAGTTGCAGTTGCTACTGGAGGCAGCACACACTCAGTTTTATACGTTTTTCAGCAGATAAGTGCAGATTTATCTAGTTTGCACTAAAATTGCCAAAAAAAAAAAAAATGACTTGGAACAGTAAGTAATGCTCTTAAAACACCATATACACAGCAAGGCAAGTGGCGCATGTCAAATAAAATCTAAAATCATCGCATGTCAAACGTATAATTAAATAGTTTAGTAAATATATATCCAAATAATCCAGCCTGTTTGAAGCATGGTTGAAGTCACGGTGTCTTTTAGTACACCCTACTGGTCACTGAGCAGACTGCATCGACAACGGGCTCCGAACGTCTCATTAACTCGTCTTGTAGTCCTGTGCTACAGAGATCAAGCTGCGCCACTCTGTCTACATGTGCTTTTATAACCGGAGAGGCCAGCCAGTTGTTTTAGAGGCTTATGCATGTGTACTGAAGCCCACAGGTAGCTCAAACAGCGCTGAATAAACTCATAGATCTGAGAGATTTCTAGTAAGTACGTGTGTGCAGCAGGAGACGACAACAGCAGCGCCAACTTTCAACACAAGTGTCTAAAATAACTCGATTTTAGCTTAATGTTTCTAGTGATTAGATGTTAGTAAGTAATACAGGCAGTCATTTAATCAAACAGTGGGCTAGTTTTAGGGCTACTTTGTGTGAAATGGAGGATCCGGACAGAGCACTTGGGCCTGTCTGTTTATGAAGCGACAGCGTTAATGAAATAATGAGACTATTACACGTGTTTGGGGGAAAATGTGGCTGTTCTGGATCTACTCCTCTTCAGGGAAATACAGGACGTTTCTTCAGGAAAGACATGGTTTTGATTTGCATCTGTGAGAAGCGAGTGTGAGTGTGCTGTTCTAATGCAGGGCTGTGTTTAAGAGGATGTTTGTGACACATGAGGACTTATTATAGCCTACATGCCCCTGTCTGCCCTGTGCACCTGTCTGACCGTGCACCTGTCTGCCCTGTGCACCTGTCTGACCAGTCGTTGTTAATATCTTGTAATGTGTAGTACATTACATATGTGTAGAGCTGCCATACGTCGCTCATATGGTTTCTAGATGCATAATAATAATTACATAGATAACAATAGTTCTGAAGCAGTGAACAATAGTCAGTAATATGTCAGTAAAAATAAACACTGCACTCTTCTCTTTCAATGCAAATTTTATGATGATTTATGTTTTAATTTGTTTGTATTGTGATTTTAATGTCTTCAGCACTTTCAATTACTTTGTGTATGAACTGTGCTACAAACAAACTTGCCTAATTTGCAATGTAGTCTGTATTAAAAGTGGTGTTATTAATTGTTATCAACTAAATATTGATGTCCATCCCAAGTCTATTTGCCTACCCATAAAAATCACAGCACGCTAATGATACACAATTAAGTAGCGAAAAAGGTGGATATAATGTTCCATTTTAAAGTTAGCTTTAGCTTTGAGAAAAACATACCTTACATTACTGTTTATAAGCAGTACTGTCCTCAGGTGGAGAACAGTGACAATCCATCCGTGTATTGCTGTCTGCCACTTAATCCTTTCTTTAGTGCGACTCTGTGAAGACCCCATACAGGAAAACAATGCGGCAGAAGCGAAGACAATACAATGTTCATGACTGGAACTTGCTGGGACACTGTTGTGCACAGAGCCAATTGGTTTTCTAAAGATTTACCATTTTTCAAAAGCACCATCTCTTCCTGATATCAATGTAACTCCTTTGATTTACTAACTTGTCATTACAAATAGCATTCCTGTCAGATTTGTTCCTTGTCATTTTTCTCCGATGACAAACGTGACAATCTTTGACGATAAGACGTACCTCTCTTCCATTAGCAACATTCGAATCTGCTGCTAGCTAAAGTTTTGTTTCACTACATTATGCATCACAATTTCCTGAAAGATTTATTTCGTCTGACAAGTAGCCCATAATTGAACATGCTAGCCTTCACCCACGTTCAACTCCACTGCCTCCAGCTACTCCAGTCTACGGATCCTACCTCAATTAAGAACGTTATTACCGCCGTGCTAACTCTGCAACGAAAAGGGGAAAAAAGGAGGGTCAAATGTAAGTTGCACCAATTAGTTAGTGTTTTGGCAGTGCGACGCCTTTCAAGAACTGTTTCTGCTTTTAATAGATAGGAGAGCCAGTCATTAGATAGCACCGCGCGGAGGCCTCTTTTGCATACAAAGCGTCAGGTGCAGTTGGAGTAGCACCACTTAAATCCACATGATTGAAGTGTTGGGGCGTAAATTAGCAAGCAGGTGAAGATTTTCGGAGAGTTTCCTGTGTAGAGCGCGCGGTGACCTCCTCGACTTCATTGACCCAGTGATACCCATTTTAGAATTCCAAAATTTAAGCTAGTTTTTGAAGTTCTGTTATCGTAACTTTCTGGTTTCAGACAATGCAGTACTGATTTACAAATATATGCTAATAACTGCAAACCGTGGCCTTGTACACAGTTTGATATTTGATTGTGGACTTATTCTGAGTAAACACTGCCAGTTAGTCAATTTGGGGGATTCATTACAAATATACTTCTATGTATTAACGGCTAAAGCACAACATATTTATGTCACCGTGTCACCTTTTGTTGTTTTGAAAATTCTGTATTTGCCGAAAACAATGTATTAACTTGTTTTATAAGTCAGAGCGTGTTTTTGACACTCTGAATCTTCCCTCCCTTTGCTCTCCATGCTAAGTCACTCCCCCTTTAGAGCACTATCACAACACAGAGTGCATTAGAGATACGCGGGTCGGGCTTTTTAACTACTGCACATCACATCAGGTTTGTCAAATCGTTGTGTACAGAAAGCTCCAAATACATTTTTCATAAAATATCCGACTTTGCATAATACCCCATCTTTAATTGTAATAAGGTAAGTTATTCAAAGAAAGGTCCAAAATCATGCCTATATTTGTGTTTTGTTTCATTTACACATTTGAGTAATGTTTGAGGCTTTGTCCTCTTGAAGGATCAGAATCATTGGCCTTACTGCATGATGTCATCAGGTGAAAATCCAGAAAGTCTCCTCCTTGTTTTTAAAATCCAATGCACAATAAATGTTTTCAACACAAATACACTTTTTATGTGGAAAGCTGAGGCCAAGGTGTGTAAAAGCAGATTTAAACATATATATATTTCTTGTATAAAGTTGTGTTACTATTTTCAAGCACGAAACAGCATCTCTTTTTATAGTGTATTCACAATCTGGTAATAAAACATCTCAATGTATAGCAAGCATATTTTGGGAAATGTAAATCTTGCAACACATCCACAGATCAAAACAATTTCTCCTCAAAACTAAACTAAGGCTTTTTGTATTTACTCCAGAGAAAAGGAGAGTGAAGAGGAGGAAAACAGTGCTTCATTCTGCAACATTAGTCCAATCAGCTCCCTTCGGCTCAGCTCTGACGGGGGGAGGGGAGGCGGGGGCACTTCCCGCTGTGAGGGAAAGTGGAGGCTCTGAGATCGCTGTGCTGTTCCATACCATCAAAAATACATGTGGCTGCAGTGCATTACGAATTACATGGAGAGGCAAGAACCACTGTGTAAGCTAAGTATGGCGCGACATAGCTTTAGCATTAACTCCGTCTGGAGTTCAGATAACATTCTAGTCCTATAGACTCGGCCTCACTGAGGACAAGCAAAATGACTATTGTTAATATATGGTTTGGTTTTGATTATAGCATTAATGATATAAATGATAAGATTTCATTTTTGGTGATCTTTCTTTTAGCATTTCTTGAAAATACCATAATCAGTGCCGTTTTACATTATCACATTTTATATTCGAACATTGGCTTATACTGCATTAGTATAATAAGTAGTTTCTTAAGCTTCATCATGGACTTTTCAGGTTGTTTAAATTTGCATATGTATATGGTAATGGTAATTGTGACATTTGTGCAAAGGAGAGATGTTCCTTAGGCTAAGTCCATACTAATGTAGTGTCTACACTGACATCTCATCATTTAGAATGTATTTGACTCTTTTCACACCTTAATGACTCATTACCTTTACATAATTTGGCCTGACAAAAGTGAAGGCTTTTATTCATGTTATATTTCCTCTAAGAATGGCACAGATACATGTGTTACAGAGCACTGTTGTTCTCTGTTCTCTATGGTTTCCTTGACAACCAGTAATTTAAACTGAATGACTTGAGCTGGGTGTTTTTATTAATTACACCACTGAATTTACAATAAAATGTGCAACTTAAATTGTAGACTTTATTCTAGATCAGTAGATTTGTCCTTATAGGAAAATGTGGCCTATGCAATTAACCTAAACTTTCAACCATTGTCTTAATACAAACCAGTGAGGAGCAGTGTGTCTTCACAGCAAGGATTCTGATCACGATTAAACCTGAAGTGCCTGTAGGAAATCCATCCAAACACGGGGAGAACATATCCAAACTCTGAACAGAAAAACCCCACTGAGCCCAGGAACTGAGCACAGAACTTTCTTGCTGTGAGGTTGAGATTGCTAGCCTCTCATCCACTGTTTTTGATGCAGAAAACATGCATGAATCCCCCCTGCAATGTGATGCACTCCACCAGGTACGCCACCGAGACGCTTCTGTATTTATTATTTATCAGCATTTTCTGTAAGCTATTTCCCTAATTTAGCAACATATTTGACATGCACCACTACTATGTATACACTGCTCAATGCTGTTGGAGGTCTGCCAAGTTTTGTTGCCGTAGTTATGTACAGGAGTTATTGTTTTTTGTCAGCAGAATACCTGGGTACCTAGGGGAGAGTAGCAGTCCTGTTTACAAGCAGGGGAGACAAGTGGAACACAGTGTGGCCTGTTAAAATATTCATCCCACCACTACACAACGGCCCCGGATGGCCCCTGACACAATGATGAAGCCAATGACCAACAGCAGAGCACAGACCACGCAGAACCGCTGCCTGACACCATGGAGAATTATAGTGGGAGACAGTAAGTAAATGGGGGGGGGAATGTTGCAAGACTATTGCATTGCGTTTTAGTATGATTTATATTTTTACTTTTTTACGTTTTAATGATGTTATTCTGTTCCCTAATTAGACACTGAAACATGTTTTGTTTCATTCTCACATGTTTGAGGGTAGGGTCTCAATACTCATTCTATACCTTTTGGTGGAATGCGCCTCCATGTTTTTAAAGTTCAACAGTCTTTACTAGAACCTAAACAAAAATATTGAATAAACTGGCAATATTGAAAATTTAGTTTTGCGTCAATGTTTTGATTGTTCGTAGTTCATATATTCATATTTTTGCTGACCCCTGATGCACCCCAACTGGCTGCAAGTACCTGATTGTCCACATGAACAACAGGCTGGACTGGAGGGACAATAGTAATGCTGTCTACAAGAGCGGTGTAGACAGCACCCTTCTTTTAACACAAGTAGACTCTACTTTCTGAGAAAGCTCCAGTCTTTAAATGTGTGCAGCAAGTTGCTGGAGACTTTCTACCAGCCTGTGGGGGCCAACGCCCTGTACTTCACTGTGGTCTGCTGGGGGAGCAGCACCAGTAAAAGGGACATTGGACAGATTGACAAACTAATCTGTAAAGCTGGTCATGTGATGGGCTGTGAGCTGGAGACATTTCACAGTGAGGGGCAGGAGGACCCTGGACAAACTGCCCTCAGTCTTGGACTCCTGCTCACCTACTGCACCAGACCAGAGAAGGACAGAGCTCATTGTCCTACAGGCTCATACAGCTCTGAGAGATACAGGACTACATTCACAACATGCTCCATACAACTGTACAACACCTCACACTTATGTAATAGTGATTAACATGACATGGAGTTATCTCATCTTTGCACTGTTTCTCCTTGCACACTTCTTGTATATAGCTGAGATATATTTTGTATTCATTACTATAGTTGTAGTTTTACTTGTACATATAGAATTATATAATTATGCCTGATTTGACACCAGCCTCTTGCTATTTTTGCTACTTGAATTTATTATGACCATTTATATTTTTGCTTTTAGTTATTATATTATATTGTGACATGTGAGCGACTGTGTCCAAATCATTTCCCTTCTGGCTCAATAAAGTTTTACATTACATCTGCCCACTAAGTAGATACATAATTACTTCACCAAATTGCTGTGCTAAACCAGATACATTTTTAGGGTAATGACTTATATTTATTTAGTTGTGTTATTTAATTTTGAAATGAATGAAACTAAAGAATACACATTACCATTACAGTATATCGCCTGCATTTCCAGCTGTGAATCCGGTAACCTACTGTACACTGTAAATTAAAACGTATGATTGCTCACTTGCAAATAATCCTATTGCAGTTGCTAGGTAACACGTGCTTTGGGGGAACCCTCATTATATAAGTGTGATAAATATTTAATTAATTTGCTCATTTGCTGATGAACATATACTTCAGAAATAGCATCTCACGTCAGGCCTGTGCGCACTGCAGCGGACACATGGAAGTAGAAGGGAGAAAATACATTGTTGTCCGCACTGTGTAGAATCTGTAGGGACCACTGCTGTGCTATTGTGAGCGGGATCAAAAAGGCTTTAGCGGAGGCAACAAACAGGCTAGCAGTTACGGCCAATCTCCACACTTATCAGTTGCCGGGGCTGCTAGCGAGTTGAAAGATGTAGCCGAGAATCCACCAACACCAACCTCCTTCGTCTAAGCGGGCGTTATTTTTAGCAGGCATAGATGTAGAGCCAGAGAGAGAGAGGAAGAGGGAGACAGCAGTAGTCTTCACCCAGTCCTGGTAGTGGTTCAGCCTGGAGCACAACAATTATGGGTGCCCTTGGAGTATGCACGGTGATTTTCCTCTGGTTAGACACATGCCTGAACAAAAGGTGGCAGGATTCTGGAAGGTTCACCGCGGCTCACTGTGGATAAAGAGTTTGCGGTCAGTTTCAAATGGTGCTGGTTTTTCCTCACTGTGTAATGTTATTTTAGTGAGAAAATTGCCTTGGAGTGTGGCATTTGAGATAAATTTGGAAAGCGCACTGTAAAAAATAGAAAGAAATGGCCAAAATAACTGTAATACACAACAAAAAGGCTGTAAAATGTAGTTGTTTTGTCGGTTTTACAGTGAAGACGTTATGGTAAATTTGCATATATAATAGCGTGTGTTAACTGGGAAATTACCCATATCTACATCCATTGAAATGGGATTTAATGTTGTTCTTTGATGTTTTTAATTAACTTTTTATAATGAGATGTTGTCACTGACGAACAAAAGGAAATTGGGTTTACAGTAAAATTAAAAATATCCTCTATAGTATGCAAAAAATACTTATGAGTTCTTTATTTTTAGCTTTACTTACAAATGGTGTTCAAATACGCAAAATCGCTCCATCAAAGTGAAAATCTATACCAAATATTCACTTTCATTTCTTACCATACAGCAAAACATAAACTTTTATTTTTGTGCGGCAATCGTCAATTCTACCGTTAAAAATCCGGACAGTTTTGTTTACCACAACACACACGCGCCCATCTTGTACTGTTTATACTACTCTTCAGGATCGCATTCAGCCTCGTACCAAAGGATTTCAATGGGCCATGCTTGTACTCTGGGTATTTCTGGCTCAGTGAGGCGGCAGTTGCTTACTGATCTTAAGGCAAATTGATGTGTGAGGAGAAAAAAGAAAAAACAAGTGAGCATCATTCACAGGAACCGCATATTTTCGAGCGAGTGGGCTCTGGATGTGATGTGTCCTCCTCTGCCTATTTTATTCTCTCTCTCTCTCTATCTCGCTACCTCTCCTTTCTCTCTCCACTGTTGGCAACCAAAGCCCAGAGATGGATTTTCAGACTCAGGTGCAAACGGAGCTGTTTTCCAGACGCCCACACCTTACAGTTTTGTTTTTTTTTTGTTTTTTTTTATGTGTTAAAAAAAAACATTCCACTGGGGACACGGCATCTGTTGTGGCACTGCGACGTCTAAAGCACAGGGGGATAGCGTGTGCGTGTCGGTGGACGTTAGCGTATCGTCAGGAGAGCTCCAAATCTGTGACCCAAAGACGAACAGATGATGACGTTTTTTTTTATTTTTATTTTATTTATTTATTCACAGCTTTACTTGTGCGGTTGCACTTTGGTCACCTCGCACAATGCCAGTCATTAAAAGCCAGCGCTATGTAACACGGCGCAGTACGAGCGATGAGGTAACAAGAGTGATGGCAGGCGCTAATAAAAACACTACTGATTCAAGGGAGTAAAAATAGTCATATAGTGATTGTGCTTTTGTAAGTTCGATTATGTCACACTAGCAGTGAGTAATGGGGTTTTGTAATTTAAGGATAAAACAAAAGAACAATACAAAATGTAATGTGGTGGTGGAAGTGGTCAAAAGTCTCACTTCATAACCAGGACTATAGAGTTTACATGCTCTCCCTGTGTCTGGGGGCGTTTCCTATAGCCGTCAGTCTCAAATGTGATCATTAGTTTAATTCTCCAGTCAAGTGTCCCCAGTAAAGATCTAGATAGAGCATCCGCCCTGCTTGTCTCCATGGAGATGTTATTGCTTTGTCTAGAATATTCCACAGTATGGCATAAAACTTGCCTCTGTCAATACAAGCGGGAAATTTACAGCTCGGATATGTGGAAAGGAAACCAAGGTATTTTTGAGCAATAACAACACCCGTAATTAAATAAATCCTAAATATATATTGATCACTCTATTGGAATATGGACCATTTTAGTTAAAGCAATGACATCTTCATGGTGACAAGTAGCAAAAGTTACATTGTGCACCTTTAAAGGATCTTTTTTCTTTGAATTTCATTGTTGACTGCGTAGAAGTTATTCAAGCTTGTGTATTCAATCTTCCTTTCTGAAGTATTTTTATTCTTATGCTTTTTATGCTTATGCTACCCAAATGTCACTTTGACATGATCCAAGAGCTCTCAGAGGCAATTCTGCTTCCTTTTTATTTATTTTTTCCTGGAAATCTAATCTGGTTTGTTTTGAAACTGGTTATTTTCCATTTTCCAAAAATCAGTTGGCGGTATATGTTGATAATTATACTGCAATACTTTTTTAGATATTTTGCTTTTGACCATTCTTCAGTGTTGTTGGGGCAAATACACCCTCAGGGACGCTGCTCCAGATCTTGTGCCAGATTATTCATCGGGAGTACCTATCTGAAAGAGTTGTCAAATGCATACGTTCCGGTTGTTACATTGCGAGCATTGTATACACTTGTTTACCACTACAACTGCTGAATGCAAAGCACATGCAACCAAACTGCGCTCTCCTCTGCATAATGACTCGCAGAATGGTGGCTGTTCATCGCTTCTGGGTACCAACCACCAATTGGCTGCCACCACAAAAACAACAGCACAAATTGCGTGTGTGCTAAAATGCCCCCCTGCTTGTGTCCACACATCCTCTGTACCGCCTGGACAGATAGCAGCTACATTAGGCCGCCGCAGCTGTTTCCACACAGAATTATCAAAGCCATTTGTATTGCCCGGATAGGAGTTAGGGGATAAAGAGGCGAAGTGCAAATGTAAAACAAGCCCTGACAGGAAGTGACAGTCGACTGTAATATTCCCCCTAGCCTCCTGGAGCGCCCCCCCACCCTCGCCACCACATCCCCAGAACACATCCAAGAGGTTTAATCTGCCCCATAAGAACAAGCCTTCTCCACTCAACTTTGATCACTGTCTTTTGGCAAACTTACAGGATTGGAGGGATTGAGACAAATACATAATTCATCCTACGCTCCCATTTAGGCCTCTGTAATGCACTTCTCTCATCTGCCTGTCACGGCTGTCTTCGGGTCTCTTGTAGGATGGTGTTGGAAAGGACTGGTTACATTGGGAATTAAAGGAGGATATTCCTAGTGTTGGGCTGTGTGATCGCATATTTATAACGTGTAAGACGTGATTGGAAGGCACATGTTCAGTTGTAATGGTGATTTATATGGGCTGTCAGTGGAGCTTGTGGGGAAACTCTTGGAAGAAAAGCACTGCTAGAGTAATGTAATAACCACTGTAAAGCGACCAAACCAAAACAACAAATGCAAACTTATATTTTTATTTGTTTCATATTTTTTGCGGATGTTAATATATGGGAAATCATTGCAGGCTGAAGCACAAAGGCCTAGAATTGTAGTATTTTTTTTATGACAGATGCCCATCCACCGCCCTTTTTCTAGTCTTGGTACGAGCACCACCCACGTTTGAAGGAAATTTAAATTCAGGTATATTTCATGTGTTTATAATGGGGCTCTACAGTCTTGCCCACTGTAAAGTTCGCTCCGGTTCTGAAATTACAATTTTACACATTTTTTCTCCCAGACTTTTTGAAAAATTGACAGTTCAAAGGCATCGTGGAGGTTAACCAGTTCCATGCTAACTAATATCCAAAAAGTATGTTTATAAACATTTAGCAGAGTCTTGCATTTTAAAGTTTCAGAAACAGATTTTAAATAAAATTATAGGTCTTGTGCTCATAAGTCACCACGTAGCTGATTATGCCTGAACAAGCTTTCAAACTTTTAATATTGTTGGGTTTTTTTTTGGGAATTTCTATGGGACAAATGAATGAGAAATTGGCTTTCAGAACCAGGGGGCGTGGGGTCACCATTCAGCGTTCCTTTTTTGACTAATCAAGTAATGGTGAGCCCTAGCTAACCAGGACGTCAAAATTTTTCACTCAAAATTTCAGAATTTCCAGAATTGTATTAACTTGAAACTGTTTCTTACCAATCTATCTTCCCATGAGGCGTGCACTCAAGCTGGGGCATCTGATTTTCAAAGTGTGAAAACTAGTTCCTAGCTTTCGCAAACCCTTTGTCACATCTCTAGTATTCACATGCATACCTTTTTTGGCCACTAGCACAGCTTTAGAAGAGCTTTTTTAGACTGAGAAGTGGAGCAGGGGGGACCACCAGTGGACAGCCAATCAGCTCTCTTCTAAAAGCGTCCTGTAGTGACACACAGGACTCTTTCTTACAAGTTTGCTTGTGATAAATCATATGTATTGGCCTGATTTTTGTCACAAAGTTCTGCTTTTACACTTTCTGCGAAGGACTATAACATTTAAAAGTTGGGTAACACAGTTTTAATATATATTGAAATCTAGTAGATGAAGTTCCAGTTAATTTTCTTTCTGGGCATGCTTCCTACAGAACCTGGATTTGTTTTGTTTTAATATTCTGTTCTGGTCCTCAGTACATTTTGCAATCCATTTCTCTTTGACTTCCGCACTGCATTATTTACAAGCATCCAAGAGAAGTCCAAAGTCTGCAGATTCTTATCAAGGGCAATACATTTTCCAATACGTTTGAATGCACTACAAACACCCATTGTTAGCGGAGCAGTGTGATCTGGCCTGAGTTACGGCTGGTGTCAGGAGCCATGTTGGACAGCGGCAGAAGCTAGTTTCAGTTTCATGAACAGGTTTTATCTTGGGCATCTCTGTGGCCTCGGGGTGGGCAGGCAGCAGCAGTGCACAGAGCCAGGCCTCCTCTAAATCACTCTCAGAATCCATGAGTCATGAACTGCAATAAAAAACAATTGGAAATCACTTCAAACGGCCAGAAAGCTAGATTAACTTTCTCATAAGCTAGACCCAATCCTATCTCACCTGATCTGCTGGAAAAGCCCTTTAAAGTAAACTTCATCCATGTTTTATTGGTTCATAAAAGGTAGGTATGTAAAGGTGCTTTTGATGTTAGAATATTTATGAGACTTTGTAGGTTTGGATATTTTTTGTGTTGAATTTCTGATAAATCACATTTTAACTTTGATGCCTAAACCCTGGCATTTTACTGTTGTTTTTTAACACAAAATGATTGAAATGTGAAGGAAATTAGGCTACAGATGCCTTTGTATTCAGTCAAAGAAGGAAAATTGCTGTTCTAAATTTCAGATATATTTAAATACATATAGCAGGATATGCTGGAGGGACTCCGTCTGTCAGCAGGATATGCTGAGAGAAGTGTCTGGGGTGAGAGAAGTCCCTCACCCCAGATTAAATATTTATAAAATTCGGCCTGATTTCTTCTTGTTTCTACCATAGACTATGGTTTCTATCCAGTGCGCTGACACACTGCTCCCTACGTACTACACCGAGGCGACTGGTGGTTCTGGTTCTCTGAGTCAGTTTGTATCAGAACCATAGACTGTATAACAAAGTGGACTAAGTGAGTGTGACGTCGCCCATAGCGTTCAGCTCCAGTCAAATGAAGCTCATCGAGGCTAGAGCAGTTATACGGGTGAATTTGGAGCCAAGTCACATATTTGGAATTCTGACTGCGAGTATCATAGCATCCAAAGAACCAATCTTGAGCGAATCTGTTGAAGGTAACGCCTCTTCCCTTAGGAACGCTGTCAATCAACCAGTCGCTAATGCTAGTGGGAGCGACCTCGGGGAAAGAAGGCAGCTGATTTGTTTCTTATTAACGTTCATATATTGAGTTTTGGACACAATAGCGAAATAAACATACCACGATCATGTAGAGCGGGTTGATCTGAACATTTAAGCCAAAAATGATGAGCCTGACAGCAGCAGTTGCAAAGAGAGGGGCGACAGTTTTCTAATGTAAAGTGAATTGGAGCCAGAGTCGATAGAGCCGGAAGCGCACCCGTTGATCACTTCCTATTTGGAACGCGGAGGCTAGCAGGTTAGTTATGTCCATTTATATTTACAGTTTATGATCAGAACATGTACCCGATTGATGACTTCATGAGCCTGGTGCAGATTTTCTCTACTGAAGTGCACCGAGTCGATCAAGTGTGAAGACGCTCTTAAAATAATGCATATACTGTAAGTGCATGGAAAACTGCCATGGAAAAACAGCTCAACCAACAGCAGCAGAGGAGAACGAAGCAAAGCAGTTATGCAGTTAGGTACATTTTTATTCATACACAGTGCCCTTTTTGACCTATTCCATAGTTTAAGTTCGTGTAATTCTGTAATGTCATCGTACAATTGTTTCTTATCATTATTTTTATGATGTGAATATAACCTACCAAACTTGCTCCATTACAGCCACTTGGTCTGACTTCACAGATTGGTCACAGTTTCTCTTTTACCATCCATTGCTCATATGCGATGCGTCATGCGTTGTGCCATCTCACCATAGTACTGCAGTGTGCAAACAGACAGTCTCGGCCTTATTTAACTGTGCATGTTTAATCACGTTCCACCACCACAATGGAGACTTCAAGAATCTATTCCTGGAAATAAGCGAATCCGCTGACAAAGAATTTAAAAAGTCTGACAGTTTGAATTGAGATCGTCAAGGCCAAAAGTGTGTGAGTAAAGACTGCTTATTGTGATTTCAATGTAATTCACCAGGCGTATTAGCATGTCTTAACAGCGTATTGTGTTGTACTCCATTCCTCTATCCTGCCTGAATTTGCTTTTTAAAGGATGTGCGAAATTGTCTGGAAAGCCAATAATGGGATCAAAACAGCTCCAGATCTCATTGTTAAATTCCTGAAGGATTTTATCTGCGAATAACATTTCTTTTTACTTGATACGCCAAATCTCTTTGTCAATTACACCTGTTTTTTCTTCAAGGTTGCATTCCACAAGAAAGCCACTCTTGACAAAATAAAACACGCTTCTTTGTGAGATTTTTGTACGTGTTTCTGGCAGATGAAAGAAGTAATTTCAGGGGGTCTAGAGGGATTTTCGCCCCATATTGGTGGAGAGGGGAGAATGCCACGAACAGCTGTGGTATTTGGATTCATCCCATGGGTTTATTTAAGAGGCAAAGAAAGGGTAATCTGAGGATAAAGACCAAATTAACCCGGCGCTCCGAAGCAGTCGCGGGGCTGACATTAGCTCCAGGAGAAAACCCGGCCGTTCCACAAGAGACGCTATCGGAGAATAAAGACGTCACCATAGGAGACCGTCAGCAGGAGAAGCACATTTAACCGCGTGAGGTGACAAGTTACAGGCACTAAATTAGACCTGTCATAGTTTGATGCCTGTAATGGCAATATGCAATGTAATGGCTTTGGGCTTGAGGTATGTATATGAAATTTTGTACTATGATTAATAAGAACCTGCTATGATAGTATTCATCAGGTCTCAATGTAAGTCTAAATGTCAGGCATAGGTAATATAAAACCTACATTTTAGGTACTTCACTACTGATTAAATTGATGCAAATTTTGGGACAGAGCCGTACGAAGGATCTCCCAGGTCTTTTTTGGTGACGTTATTAAAACATCATCACCCACAGATACATCTAATGGGACGCACAGTTATCAACACAAGCCCTGATGAAGCTACTCGGTTCGTAGCGAAACGGCTCCTAAACTAAGTACGTCCAGTTGTTGTTTTAGTTTTATTCCTTATATTTCATTACTGATTTTGGTGACATACAATTGGTTAGTTGTTAAAAGTTAGTTAGTTTTCATGGTAGAAAAATGTACGCTGTGGTCTGCTTAAATTGTAGAGTCTAGCATATCAGTATTTTGTTACATTTTGTACTTTTCATTTCCACTTTTTTTTTTTTTTAGTTACAAAGATAGTTGTACATTGGCTTATTGATCAGTATAGACAGTCACTGGACAACACCTTGATTATTTCACGCCTGCTGCTAATTTGTCATTTTGAAAATCCTTCATTCCTCACAGTCAGTCAGCAGAGGGCAAAACAGAACATGCAGCTCCTGTAATCCCAGGCAATAAACACCAAGGCGAAGGACTCCAAAATTATTTCAACTGTTCACTGTCAATGGCCATAGGAGGCGTAATGTAGTCATCATCCCAGTGTGTTGCCGTAGCTACAGTTTTTGTTGTACGTGTGTGAACGTATGCATTTAAATGGGCTGATATTTATTTCATTTATTTATAAAAAAAAAAAAATAGGGGTATGTTCACACTTACATACATATAATTATATCTAAATTGGTTCTGAACTGGGACTAAATCTGTAACTAAACCAGAACTAGGATAGGACTAAACCAAGTCTACATTAGGACGCAAACTGGGCTTAAACCAGGACCGAACAAGGACAAGTGTGAACGCATTCTTAACTAGAAATAAACCAGGTTAAAACTAGGACTAAGCCGAGTCTAAACCAGGATTCTATCAGTATTTGTATAATCCTGTCTACTTTGTGTGGTCGTGTCTACAATATGATCATTTACAAAAATCAGTCATCTAACTCAGAAGGAGAAAACAGAGAAATAGAGTGTTTTGAGCTGTGTCGATTTGGGCTGCTTCATCTGACACACTTGTGCTCCTGATTTAGTAACAAACGACATGGATGTTAGGCCCCGGTGTACAGCACTGTCAATAAGGCCAGATAAACACACCAAAATAGCACTCCGTTTGTCAATGTGTCTATTCCAGCGATAGCATCATCTGCATGTGTGGACCCCTGGGAGCCCGCACAGGGATTGGGGCCAGTTATCTGCCAGCACACATGTTCACTATCAATGGCCATAGGAGGCGTAATGTAGTCATCATCCCAGTGTGTTGCCGTAGCTACAGCTTTTGTCTTCCCTGTGTGAACGCATGCATTAACAAGGGCTGTGGTGGAATACGTTTTGGAATACTAGCTGTTTCAGAAGGTGTTTTTTGTTGCTGAAGAAAAGAATGTCAACGGATACAAGGGCCATAGAATAAATAAAATGAAGAAATGTTGCTTGATTGGTTTTATAGTATTTCTTATAACTAAATAATTTTATAATACCATTTTAATTTTCCAAGTGCTGTTAACACTTTTTCTGGAGTGACAGATGATCCAAAGGGCTTCACAAAGTAACACTGACTAAATGTGCACTATGAGACTAGTGGAGGCTGCTTGTCTCCATGGAGATGTTATTGCTGTGTCAGGAATGTTCCACAATATGGCATTAAATGTTTCTGTCTCCTTAGAAACAAACAGGTGATACCACCAGCCAAGTTATAAGTCAGATCTGGGAGAAGGGACCCCACTCACAATAGGAATTAATGTTTTTCAAGGTGTTTTTCAGCAATATAAACACATGTCATTGGCAATGCAAGATACATTTAAGGCCATACTATGGAACATTCCAAGCAATAACATCTCCATGGAGACAAGAAGGTGACAAACCCTCCACCAGAAAACATACACTGAGCACCTTTAGAAATTCTCGAGTAGGACATATGAACAAAAAGATACACCTCCAAACTGTAGCAGAGTAATTCATTTATTTGCATGAAAACTCAAAATAAAGACATCAAATTTGACATAAGAAGAGATATGGAAAGTGTGAAGTCTCGTCTCAAGCATGTGAAACTGGGTCAGTATCTACGGCTGGACATCTGCTCTGTGAGAATTATTAAAACTGTTAGCCTTGATCTTTCTTGCATATATTCAAGCCTTATCTATTACTCCCTTACATATTTAGTAATTGGATAGTTTGATTGTTCTATTAGATTTTAATGAAAGTTATTTTGCTTGTCCAGGATGTTCTTACAATCTGTGATGTGCAACAGTGGGTTCAATTTCATTTTTGTGAATAACATTTCTTGGATAAAAGACTCTAGCCTGGCCAGCCATCTTTATTTTATTTATGTATTTATTTATTTATTTATTTATCTATCCATCCTATGCAACATTGTCAATTTCAGTTCCAGTTCCAGAGGGCAGAGCAAATGAACGATGACCGAACTAAAGCCATTACAGACGTACACACTTTTAAAACTACACATATATGCTATACAGCTGTGTAACAAAGAACATCATCTAGAATGGATTGCATAACACTTACCCATGTTTGGTTTATAGTATCATGGTCAATGTCATTTTTGTATGATATGACTTGCATAGCTTTAGTTCACTTCAGTTTGTTCAGAAATCAATTTGGCTAGGCTGGCCAGTCCAGATGGACAGTTCAATTACTAGCATTACGCTGAAGGCAATGCAATCTAATATGGAACTCCAGTCCCTATGCACAATGTGACCCAAAGGCATGTATACATTCAGGCAAAGATACATAACACGTCTCTTATATCCTTTATTCCTGAAAAGTTTGGGTATCATACAATATCTTCGATGCAGTTGACCAGATTTCATGGCATGGATCCAGAAAACCGAACAGAGGGGCTAAGCTAGACCCTGTGGCTATAGAAAGATTGGAGTCATTACAATGTTATTGCTTTCATCACAAAGGAGTGAGATTATAGGCCCTTAGAAGACAAAAGGCTCTGCTTCCTCTGTAGGGCCTGCTTTGAATCCTAACCAGTAACACCTAAGTTGAAATGGGGTGTCATTAAAATTGAATTCTTCAGAAAAGGGTTTATGAGGTTATGGAAAAAAGAAAGAAAGAAAAAATGATGGCGCAGTACAAAGCTAGCGCCCGAAGCACTTAATTTATGATCAGATAGCCATGAAAGCCCTCGCTAATATCTCTGGACGTTATGTAATGACTGCTTTGTGCTTCTCAAGTACGAGTATTGAACTGTTCAACTTAAGTGTTACTTTAATAAGTGAGTGGTTAATTGCGTAACATCGTGCCTAGTACCGACAGGTCATCCGGCAGCGCTAATCCAGTTTTCTCTAATCTGGAAAAATCCCTATGATATAATTTGGAACTTATACATTTGAACATGGTAAATAAGTCAATATATGGAATACCGAATGAAAAAAAAAATACAGCTGTGAATAAATGAGAATGGAAAGAAGGTAATATAGTTAAGGCTAAAAACATCTTTGTCTATTACCTCTTGTATAAGCTAAGAAGAGGAGCATGCAGTCAACAGAACATAGCCACAACTTTTACATTAACAACGAAAGCGATCAACTCAAAAAAACAAAAATGTATGTGCCGATTTCGCCGTCAAAAATCGCAACCGTGTAAAGTTGATCTGTCCGCATTTGTAAATCATATGGCTTTATGCAATTCTTCCGCTGTCAGAAACCAGTTTGATTTTCATCTTGAAATAAAAATACTGATAAATGTCATGCCGGAAACTAAATTAAAATTCTGCTCTACATGCGCTGTTTCGTATACATGCCGGATTGTGCTAATCGTACATCGTCCTATAGAAAAAAGTTCGTAGCACTTAACATCCAGGGAGTGTGCTCCATCCCGTCAATCTTATAAGGTACTTGTGCACATAATCTATACACGTCTTTAGATATAAGAATATAGTTCGTTAATAAATAAAGAAGGACTTTTCGAGAGGTCGTAGGAAAGGGTATTGGCATAATTATGTAAAGCGATCAGAATTCATCTTTCTAAGTTTGGGCGGCAAATGTCCGTCCATCCTGCCACCAGGCCCCCCGGCAAGTCGTTGCAGTTTTGGGGGCAAGTCCGCCACCGACTTGCTCATGGGCTCTGTGATTTTGGAAGCCTTCGCGCCCTGTTTGTCATCGGACACCCCCGGCACCGAACTGATCCTCTGCAGCTTCATCGGGAGGTCTCCGAAACTATACGTCATTTCCGAAGTCGTGGAACTCATCCTTAGCAACTTCTTCGGCAACCCGTCCCGTCCCGTCATCTTCTGGAGTTTGGTGGGCAGCTTGGTCGTGCTGTCATTGTCCTCGAGAGTCTCCAGGCAGTCCATTGAGGTGTTCTTGTCCCCCATCAACCCGCTATTGCACAAAGATGGGGCCATGAGCGGAGATGATAGTAGCAAAGCCTCCTCTTGCTCCTTGACACTGTACGGAGGAGTGGGGACCTCGAACGTGGCGTGGAATTGGGAGTAGTCCACCTTGAAGAAGCCCTCCTCCAGGGAGATGACCGGGAAGAAGCGGTGGCCCCACAGCACCTCATCTTCAGTGTAGGACGTCCGAGCTTGGCAGGTCATTCCTGGGTAGAGACACAAGAGCAGAGGGTTAGGTGCTTGGAGAGTGATTTGCTCGATATCGACTCTGAGCAGCAGTGACCATAAACATGACCGGGAGCTGTGCTGCTTGTCACTTTGTGTATACGTCAATGTTGTATGTCTAATGAGCATAAATGAATGCATGGCTCCACTTCACAAATGTATAGCCCGGGCTGTGACATGTTTTGCGGTGGTCTATAAGCAATTCAAGAAAAAAAATAATGGAATTTCACATTTTGCCTTGATACAAACAATTATTTATTCTCCTGGGTTTTAGATGACATTCTGATATTATATAGCAGTGTGTCCCAGCCAGGGGTACGGGGACCCCTGGGGGAACACGAGCACTTGCCAGGGGGGACTTGGAATGATTTCAGATTTAAAGGGCCCATATTATGCTAATTTCTGATCTATGTTATATAATGTTGTTTTCTCATCGCAAACACACCTGGAGTTGTGTCTTGTTTCATTCATACATGTTTAACGCACAAATCCTGCATATTTAGGATAAGTTCTTCTCTCAAACAGAAAATGCTCTGTTCCACCTTGTGATGTCTTGATAATACAGTTGCTCCACTATGTTTTTAAACTCCACACACCTTCACTAGAATCATTTGGATGATTTTACCCCTGGAATTGCCGATCTCTACTGAACTCAAGGTAAAAGGTAGCTGTTGAAAACAAGACTGCATGACATCACAAGGTGGAACAGAGCATTTTGAGCTTTGGAGATGTAGACAGACTAATAATAAAAGGTTACTCAAACGTGTGAATGAAACAAAACACAACTCCAGGTCGGTTTTTGATGAGGTAACAACATTGTAACATGGCTAAAAGCTCTCAAGAGTCAATTTTGCATAATTTAGGACATTTGAAAGAAAGATGGAATTGAATTGAATAGTATTTTAACTTATTGTACATGCTTAATAATGTTTCTGTAGCATCATTTTGACATAAAAATCATTCAAAACAGGATAGTCATTGTTGGCTATAATAGTAAAAAAAGAACCGTTACACAATATAGGGGGTACTCAAGAGTGTGAGACAAGGCTTTGGGAGGACGCCAGACAAAAACAGTTGGGAACCACTGTTCTAGGCCTGTATGTGACGAGGCCTGGTAAGATGATTTGATAACATGGTTTCATATATATTAGGGATGCAACAATAGTTAATATAATATAAAATCGTTCAATACAACCGTCACAATACACAGGTTTTAGTTTTTTTTCTTTCACAGATACGCAAAACACAGCTCCATACAAGCCTCACATTGTCACAGTCATACAGAGAAGAGATAGTGTTATTGAATAAAATGTTTGAAATAGTAGAGGCCTAAAACGTTAAGAAATTGTACCAGCTTTAAACCTTGTCATTAATATACTAAATGGACATGACCGACATTTGTGACTTTTCCATTTTCAAAGATTCAAAATCCATGTATAAACTATTCTTTCTTTGCTGTCTACACGAAATGCCAAATGCGTTTAGGCAGTGGTGGGTGAAGTACGCAATGTTGTTACTTAAGTAAAAGTACAGATACAGAGGTAAAAAGTTACTCAAGTAAAAGTAAAAGTGTCACATGAAAATATCTACTTAAGTGAAAGTATTTAAGTACCCGTTTAATAATGTACTTTAAGAGTAAAAAGTAAAAGTATTTCGCACAAGTGTTGTTCATTCGTTAAAGTGTTAAATGTAGAGATATGGATTAAAAATTATACAGATTTTGGTCAACAGTTGCAAAACGAATCCATTTCTTCATTTTTCTGATGAATTTTGTGTATTTATTTTTGTTTGCTCAAAGCCGAAGCTTGAACTCGAAAACTTTTGTCAGGATGTTACCACGGATACGGTAAAAATAACCTCTCAAATCATACGAAAAATACATTATACTTTTCAGTCCAGTTCAAAAATGTAGTGGAGTAGAAAGTACAGATCCCAGTTCTCAAATGTAGTGAAGTAAAAAAGTAAAAAGTATCCACTGTAAAATGTACTACAGACACATAAAAATTCAACTTAAGTACAGTACTTTACTACTTTTACTTTGTTACCTTCCGCCACTGCGTTTAGGAAAAATATATTAAAAGTAATACATCGGATCTAACAACTGTTCAGGAACCTGATCACAGATTTTTTAAAAGATTTTTAAATCTTGTTTTTTGTTGCTTGTGAAAAATACCATGTAGTCATACCATAAATAGTGCTCACTGCCCCCGTGATCTCAGTTTTCAATTATTAAACTACCAGATGCTATTATAATACTTTCTGAAAGAGGGTGCCATCTATTGCATTATATTGGATTGGACAAAAATGCAGCAACACACAGTTGAGACAAAACTGGCATATGAAAAACTGGATTTTGGGTCTCTGCAACACAAATAAGAGATTTTATTTTCAAGCACGTCATGTAATGTAATTCTGTTTTGACTGATGTGTTCATTTTGTCCCACTGTTCTCAGCATTTTACAGAGCAGCTTTAACCTACAGCGCATTTGACAGGTACAATGTTTGTGTTTCTATGCTTGATCTATATAACTTTATTATATCACAGGAACAGAAATCAGATGTTTATGGGGGTAGAATTCAATTATACCAGCAGCCTGCTTCTCAGAACGGTTTGTAAAAATGAATGCATGCTGCGTTTTATGTAACATCCATAACAAGAAAATAGGATTGTCGAAAATTAGATACTAATCGATACTAAAACTAGATACCGATTTGAGCAGGTATCGATGCTAAAAATTCACAAGACAGAAATGAATCTTTCCTGAGTAGCTTTAGAATGATCTCGAGCTGTATCAGAAGACCACATAGTCCAGTATACGTCCATGGACCACTACGGAACCTACCTTGACGACTGAGGGATTACAAATACATAATGCCACATGGTAATATAAAAGAAAGAACTACAATTTAATGTTATTGTTATGTTATTATCGTTAATCGCAATTATTTTGGCCATTATAATGTGACACCAAATTTTAATATCATCCCACGTCTAGTAACGAGTATCGAGCCTATTCCTTGGTATCGAAATCAAGTTTGAAATTTTAGTATTGTGACAACACTTTGTAGGAAAATAATAACAGAAATGTCTCATGGGACAATTCCACCTCATGGGGACGTTTAGTAAGCACTTTTGTCACGCCTTAAGCTTTGAGATCAAACAGTTCATTTGTCACTATGCTCACAGCCTCATCTATCATTCATAGTATTTAGTTCTTTTAATGAGGCGGAAAAATCCGGGTGTAATTTGTGTTGTAATCTTTGCAAATCTCCCTGTGTACAGCAGAGGCACTCCAAACATTCCGTCTTGTTGCTGTTTAAATATAGTGTTCCTCACCCTTGCTTTACCATTTGCCGCAGAAGGTAATCAAATTTAAAGGGTGTCACCAAAGAACATAGCTGCAGGCAGTAGCTTCTGGAGAACAGCAAGGATTTCACTCAAATTTTCTCAATGTATCTGTATGAGTGTATGTGTAAAAAATCCCAAACCACTAAAGAGTATGTGTTATGTAAATTCGACTTTTATGAGCTTTTAACCATGTTGTAAAGGTGTTCCCTCAGAGTTGCTCAGAGTTGTATTTTGAGTAATCCTGCATTGTTCTGCGTCTGAGGCTTGAGTGGTCCAAAAATTTCAGTTTTCACCTACCTCCTATCCCCACTCACTGCTCTGTACTTGAGATTATTTGAAAAATTCAAACGCAGGATTCAAAACTGTGTTCAAAACACAATTTTTCAACAATAAAAACACATCAATATAAATCAGCTGCTTGCTAAGGTCCAGATTTGATCAAGAGTGGTCAGTGGTCAGGTTAGCAGGTTAGCTATGTCCATTTATATATACAGTCTGTGGTCTCCATGGAGATAGATAAATTTAATGCCATACTGGACCACTCTATCCAAAGCCATAGCATGTCCTTGGAGAAGAGCAGGTAGCACACAACTCTCATTTAATCCTCATGAACACACTGCAGTATCATCATACCTACATGCATCAATTTCACCAGCAAATATGAAACCCAGTGAGCCACAAAGCCACTTAACCGCTGGGAGCTCCTCGAGTCTGGACTATAATTTCTTAATACTCAAACTTTCTTATGCCAATACATGTGTGACAGTTCTTAAAAACATCCAATTTACTTCATTATGGGATTTCAAATTAAAACAAAACAAAGCAATTTACCGCATTCTGGCTTCGTGCGAGCACCCCTAACTATGCTTAGCTCATGCAGGCGGCACATTGGGAAAATCAAATCCCGGCGTACGTCCCCGGTAATAAATGAACATAATTACTGAAATCACAAGGTTTAAATTAATGAGCAACAATCATTTTTCATGCAAAGTTCATCATGACTGTTATTAGCAATTGGTATCATAAGGGCGTTAAATTATACCGTATTGTTTGGACTAAAAGGGAAGCAGGAAAAAAAGTCATAAGAAGGGTTTTAATATCAATGTCGCTTAATTATGCAGAAGCACAGTTTTTCATATAGAGAGAAAGCTCGGGGCACTCGTGTTAAGTCCTTTTGAAGCTGTTAGGAAATTATCAACTGCGACGACTTACTATCACATGTTTTAATTAACCAGCGTATTATTGTTGGACGACCTAAGACGAGACGTGTTCATTCACCGCACGAGACAAAGAGATGTCATTGGAGTTGTGGAGGAGAAACTAGAGGCATTTTGCGCGTTCCTTTCTGGGGTCATGAGATCGTTCCGTGATAACATCCATGCGCAGTGACAGATGTGGGAGAAGCGATTGGGGAATTTGCTCTGTTACTCATGCGCTATTGCCTCAGTGTGCCGGAGCCTTGGGGCATATGGATGTGTGGGGTGTGAGGAATTAGCCTGGTGAGCTAGCGGGAACAAAATGGGCAGGTCAAAAGGGTAAAGGGAAAAATAATGTTAAAGGCGCACTATGTAACGTCTCTGCTTGTCTTGATGGGGACTGATGGAGAAATTGCAATTCTGTGCTGTGCCGGCCCCACACTGCCAGCTCAGCCCGTGTTATCGGAGGTATAATACTCCCTACAACGGAAGCATAGCTAAACTAGACTGTTACTGTCACTGTCTGTTAGAAGAGAACAGTAGTGTATGAAATGTATCTATAAGGGACTACTTCAAAAACTGCCAGAATACCTCACCCGCTTGTTAGTCATTGATACCGGAACATTTAATACCAGATCACATGACTGCGTAAGGCTAAGGACTAGCCGCACCAAAACTGAGACAGTAAAGAGGGCTTTTAGCTGCTTTACAAAAATGGAATACACTTCAAGGAAAAGCAAAAATAGAATACTTTGGTGACACAATCGCAATTTAATAATCTGGTAACACACTTTTATACGCAAACCTGTACCTGTTTTTAATCTTTTATATGGACTTGTTTACTTTGTTTGTTTTTCTGTTCGTATTGTATTTTAAACAGGGCGCCCATGAAAAAGAGAGCCCAAGTGCCCTCAATGGGTTCCCCTGTATAAGTAAAGATAAAGAAAGACTGGAATGGACAATACTATAACCATGTCTCCCGGGGAACTTCAATTTATTCTATCACAGATATAGTTATAGTCTTGTCTGGAATGTTTCACAATACAGCATTAAACTTCCATATCTCCATGGGGAGGTTTTGTTTTGTTGTTGTTGTTTTTTTGCAATAAAAACACATGTTATTGAATAAATACAAGGTTTAAAGGCAGTTTAATACCATTTGTAGGTTTCAGATTCTAGATGTGATGTCATACTCCCAGACGGGGCAAAGAGCCAATTTTCCCTATTGATTGCATTGTACTTTTTGTTTAAATATCTAAAAAGTAAATTCACAAATATTGAACCTGATCATTTCTGTTAATGACTGATCCCTAAAACCCGTGTTATCACAACACAAACATGCATTTTAATGATATTAATTTTACCCGCTCCCTCATCTGTATTAAATATTATTGCCCTTCATAATGTTGTGATGTCATCTGAAACCCAGCAATACATAACATTCCAGGCAAACCTATAGCATCTCCATGGAGACAAATAGGAAGCTAGCAGACCCTCCATCAGAAAAATTACATAGTGCGCCTTAATATTAGTGGGTGCATTTACATGGCCAGAAGAAATCATACAAGTAGAAATAATCAGCCAGTCCGATGATTATACGATACGGAGTTTTGGTGTGTCTTTACCTGCCCAAAAGAAATCTGATCAAAAACACCTGGTACTATGGGATTTTTACAGTAATTGTTGTATTTGGATGACAGAGTACAATGAATTTTAAAATGACTCTTTCGATCTTTACCATTTTATTTTTGTTTTTTCTATTTGCTATACTACTTTGCATAATTTGTCCTGCACAGGCGTGTACAGTCAGAAAGAAATCACATTACTCACAGCAGATGTAACTGTTTACATGACATTTCGATAATCTAACTCCAAAAATTAGATCATGATCATATTTTCGGTGTAGATGTAAACATACCCGGTGTCAAGGTGTTTGTTAAACTGCATGCGGAAGAGACACAAACTGACCCAGAAAAACAAAGAGATGATGAATGTTTTATTGAATAACTTGAAATGATCTCCATCCAGGCCAAGACACTGGAGGTGGTGAAGAGGAGGAGAAAGCTGAAGATACTGTTGGCTCTTACTCCTGTTTTTGTTTGTTTTTTTGTTTTTTTCTTTTTTTTTCTCGTAACCCGCCGTGCTTGTTTTGCTGCAAACAGGCAAACATTTCTCTGATTGGCTAATCCGCCTGTCAATCATGCTCAGTGGAACTAGTGGAGGCGAGACCCGGTTCCAGACTCTCATCTACCTCATTGTGAAGTATCGGAAAAGCACGATGTCCACCTTTCAGTCACGCTCTTACGGACAAGGTGGTGAAGTGTTTAGCTCCAGTACAGGGGAAATGGGGATCAGTTATCAAAGTCATTGGCAAATTTCTCAGAAGTGGACCACACGCACAATTTGGGGTCTCACAAAATATCTCAAACATCTGTTTCGATAATAACAATATAACAACTTGTTATATACGATTTTTGAGACAAATTCATACAACAGGCTTCAACGCTGCTTTGCTAAATTGCCAATCCAGTACTGAACCATATTAAACTAAGACAAGAATAGTACCAAGTGGGTCTGAACCAGGGCACAGAAGTGAACTAGAACTAAACCAGGTCTAAATCAGGCCTAACAAAACCAGTAAACAAAAGAACATATTTTAATATCTGGATGATGGGCTGTGGGCCGGAATGGATTTTTTGGAGAGCCTGATCTAGTCCCCGGGCCGCACGTTGAACAGGCCTGGACTACACCAAAGCTTTAACAAAATGGTAAAAGGTTTGAACCTACAAAACTGAACCAAACTGGAGGATAGAGCTGATAACATTGGTCCTAATGGGAAACAAAAGACAACAGAGAACCAATGGCACATCAATAATACATTTTTTCATAAGATGTTGAATTATTCACACAGATATTTATGATAATAATAAACAAGTATTGATTGAAGGTCAGTCTGCTAAGCCATAGCAGGGTCCTCCTCAGAGAGATGAAGTGAATGTAAGTGGTCTTAATGAAGTCTGCGCGATATTGAAAACATGTAATATACAAAAGAATTGATTGAGCTGTCGATTTGAGGCGAATCTCAACCACACTGAAACAATTAATAATTCAATAGACTACAAACTGGCAAAAGCTTGGAAAGCCACAAGACGAGCAATTGTATTATTCATTATTAGACTAAAGAAGCAGGTCACACAGGGCAGGGTCGGGGCAAGTTAGTTTTCAGATTAAATCATATATTATAAAATAAATATCAGAAAAAACTTACATATACTGTCAGTTATATGTGAACAATATGGAAAGTCCGACGTAGAGGCATAATTCCAAGACACACAAGCCCACTCACAGGAAGCATGAGAGTTTTTCAGTGCAATAAAAAATGAAAAAACACGCTTTTATTTCAGTCTTTTTTGTCAAAATTCTATAATATTTTGATTAAACATTAGAAAAATGTTTCATATATGGTCAATTATATGTCAACGTTATGGAAAGTCTAATAGTTTAATTCTATGACCTGCAGTAAGGACCATAGACTGTATAAAGAAGTGGACGTCACCCTTAGCGTTCGGCTCCAGTCAAATGAAGCTCATCGAGGCTGGAGCAGTTATACGGGCCAATATGAAGTCGAGTTCTATATTTGGAATTCTGACCGAAAGCATCATAGCAACCAAAGAGCCAATCCAAAGTGAGGCTGATGAAGATAACCCCCCTTCCCACCCGCACCGCTGATTTAGCAGGGAGCGGGCACTTAGCAACTCTGTCAGTCAAACCTGTTGCTAACGCTAGCAGGAGCGACCTCAGGAAAAGAAGGTGCCTGATTTGTGTTGATATCTTGAATTAAGGAGACAATAGCAAAATTAAAAAAACAGGATCTTGTGTTAATATGAACATTTTAACACCAAAATGATGAGGTTCACTGCAGCAGTTACAGAGAGAGGGGTGACAATTTTTCAATGAAAAGTGAACTGGAGCCAGATGGAGTTGATGGAGCCGGAAGCGTGTCCATGATCACTTCCTTTTGACCACAGCGGCTAGCAGGTTAGCTATGTCCATTTATATATACAGTCTATGGTCAGGACGGAAGTTTTTCAGTGCAATTAAAAATGAAAAAAATCCAAAACAAAACATGCTTTTATTTATTCTTTATAGCAAAATTATATAATATTTTGAATAAATATAAGAAAAAAAGTTTCTTATATAATCAATTATATAGTGGTATAATTCCATGACCTGCAAGCCCGCTCACAATAAGGGCGCAAGATTTTCAGTGTAATAAAAAAGTAAAAAACAAAAAAAAATGCTTTTGTTTGTATGTCTTTTTAGTCAAAAAAGTTACACAGTGGGGCTTTAACAACAAAATGAAATCAACAAAAAAATTCAAATTAATCATAGCAAGAACAATTAAACTCATCATTTTAGCACTGAAAGAAAAATGAAAAAAATATATTTCAAGATTTATAGTGTGTGTGCAGCCAGTTTCATCACCCCCAATGTTCTCTGCCACGTGTATGATATAACAAAGTCTTTTAGCTTTACCATCTGTATGTACGGTTTAGTGCATGTTACACAGCGTGCACAGCTAATAACGGGATCCACAGAGAGAGGGAGAGAGGGATGGAGGGAGGGAGAGAGGGAGAGGCAGCAGCAGCTTGACTGGTGTTAGATAAGACCTGGGCAGGAGGAGCAGAATGAAAAGTGCCCGCGGAGAGAAGGTTGCCACATTCGTATGTACAAGCCTCAAATAGCCTCATCTTCCATCTATTAATAATGCTCTTTTGTTCTGCACATGGTATATTCAACTCACATGCTGCAAGCCAGGGATGTGCAAGGAGATGTATTGTGCTTGTGTCTGTTTTATACTTAGAATCTATGACATAGACTATAGATTATGACATTTTATCATTTGCACATTTTAAATTGCAAAATTAATCTAAAACGACTTAATAAAAGAAACAAGTTTGCAGACTTCCGCGTGAGAAAACTGTGGGGCCCAATGGGAGCTGACATCGTCATAAACGTTATTGTCATGAACAGCAAAGAGCTGTAGCTGTCGGCGCCTCCTATGGATAGCTGCTGATCATGCTAGAGTGTAGCAGATTTTTTTTCATTTGTACCAAAATGATTACGCAACGCTGCCAAATCCTAGGTGTATCGTTGATTAAGAAAATAAAATTGAAGAACAGAGTAAGTACGTCACAGTGGACCGGTAAAAACAGAAATTGATCGGCAATATGAAAATAAGCAATTAAAGATTACTCAAACATGCACGAATCACTCCACAACTACTTTGAGAGGGCAAATGAGAAGGGGAAACAACTGTAACATGGTTAAAAGCTCTGAAAAGTTTATTTTGCTGAATAGTCTGCTTTAAGCTGTTTTCATAATACTTTATGGTTTGATTTTTATAAAGATGTACTACGTAACTTTTCTGGTGGAGCGTCTACTGCCATCTACTTGTATCCATGGAGATGTTATTGCTTTGCCTGGAATGTTTCACAGTATGGCATTAAACTTCAATCACAGGATTTTCTTCTGCTCAAAAAAAAGCTTTAAAAACATGCATTCTTGCAGGCTCTGAGCGAGCTCACCTCTCCACAGATCTCACATGTATCTTGGCCTAGAGGCATCCCCTGCTTGTTTCCATGGAGAGGTTTAATGCCATGCTATGGAACTTTCAAGGCAATGTAATAACTCCATGGAGACAAGCAGAAATGTTACATATTGCACCTTCAAAATCAACAACATTTGATCTAAATGTTTCCTACATGTTTGCACATAAAACTTGAAATTGATTTCTTCTGATTTCTCTTTTTTTGGTCAGTTTATGTTTCAACTTTTTACAATTTTGAGTCCAATTGATACCAAGGCTGCCAAAGTACACAAAACAAAAACAACTGGAGCTACTGCCACCTTCTTACTTTGATATGGATTTGCACAAATAGCAGTATGTGTGATCCTATCTGTTTTTTATCAAAACAATTCCCCTTAACACTAAAAATTGTGTAAGAAAGTTTTTTTCTGGTTTGGTTCTGGTCTGATCCTGGTTTACTCATTGGTTTGGTTCTCTTCTAGTCCTGGTTTAGTCCTGGTCTACTGCATCTATAGTTAACAGTTATTCACACACATTAAAGCCTGTGCATTATTAAACAAATAACACCTTATCCCTGGTTTAATTATAGATATTCTCCGTCGTAGAGCACACGACCAGCTGTTGTTCAACTCCCACAGTCGTATGGCACGCAGCATATGAGGCACAGTAAAGGCACTGAACAGGGCTACACACAGGCCAACCATCACTGCATACAGTACGTGACATTAAAGATGGTGTATGTGCTCAAAATGTCAGCTCCAACACCGTAACTAAACTGTACACAGCTAAAAATAGCAGCTCAGGGAGGAAAAATATCTCCCTTGTCACTGTACAGTAGCTCGATTAGTGCTAACTCGTGATGTCAGGAAGTCAAGTGGAGTTAAATGTGCTTAAAATGCCGTTGATTTTTTTTGTCATGTGTTGTGTCATTTGTTAGACATGAAACATGAGGTTTGTTAAGCTGTTTTAAATTGGCAAAAGTAACTAAATAATGCACTTGACACATAACAAATTTAGATCACCATGTTACCTTTTATCATTTTGAAAATGCTATATTCAGAGAAAACAACATATTAAAATGTTTCATCATTTTGTTTTTGACACTCTTGAGTCTCCCCTCCCTTTGTTCCCCCCACTAAGTCACTCCCCCTTCAGAGCGCTATAACAACACAATGAAGTTGTAGTTTTTGAAGTTGCAGTGTATTGTTTTGTATCCTGCTTTTATTTATAAAAAAATGGCCCTGCAGGAGCATGGGTTATGTAGGCACAAGAAGTGTGGGCTCATACTACTAACCGTAAAGAGGGTTCGAATAGTTCCCAGGAGAGATCACAAGATTACTCAAACATGCATGGATGACATATAAAACCACTTCTTTAACGTTAGCTCATGTACAGGGCTGCAAACTGGGGCATAGTGAAAAAGGGGACAGTCTAATCCATCTGCGGCGCGTAATCAATGGGCCGCTGTGCTCAAAAGTCTGTGGCTGTTATCGCAATTGCACATTACTGCAGTTATATTTTTGTGTGAAAAGTGAATTTTATAATAATTTCATAAAAACACCCACTTGAGAATGTGTCTGCAATTTACATTATAGTTGATATTAACACACAAGTGTCAACATGGGACAAAAAATGGGGTGTGGGGGAATATTTTGAACAAATCTATGAAATTTCCTGCATTCTAGAGCAATTTAGAGGTGAATTAACTAATACTTTGTAGTGCAAATATGGTTATGTTTTTACTTCCAGTAAATAATTCCCACTAGAGAATCACACAAGACTGGGATCACCACACTGTGCTTTAAAGAGTGAGCTGGGTGTCCCATATATCCCAGTTTGATCATAGCAGGTCTATGAATAAAGAGAATACAGCAGCCATTTACTACTAGTCTACTATACTGTTTGAACTCTTCTACTAGTATTAGCCCACTCAAGTGTAATAAGACTTTGAACAAAGTCTAACCATTTACTGTTTGGTCAGTATATTCAGAGTATATTCACTGTATATAAGTTTAATCACTGCAGTGTGGAGAGTTGCTCCTGAAAAACCCACAGTCTAAATCTTATATGGAGATATGAACTCATGTTTTTATATGAGCCAGGCTATTGAAGCTACATACACACCTCATTGGTTATGCACACACATGCACACACATGCACGCACATGCACACACGCACACACATGCACACACATGCACACACGCACACACATGCACACACGCACACACATGCACACACGCACACACATGCACGCACATGCACACACATCACAAGTATGTAAAATCTCATGTCTTTGTACGTTGCAAAAGTACTTTAAAATGTGAACGGCAGACAAACGGAGCCAACATACTGAACTTTCACCTGACCGGTCCCTGCATCGTGCAGTAGTGCTGTATCCTCTTGGGGTTGGGTCAGCGGTGGTCAAGGGGAGCTCAGCCTGTAGGCAATTGGCTCCTGCAGACGCACGAGACGCACACTGTCCCTCACTGTAGTGAGAGCTCACCACAGAGTGCGCCCTGGACCGCGCCCTGGACCAACAGGAGCATGCTTCATTTGGAGCTGTCTGATATAAAGAGGGTTCTGGACCGTGCCGAGTGATTGGTCTAACACGTATCCAGCTCTGACCCTGCAGCCAGGTGTTTGTACACAGAAAGATCTGGCTTTAATCAGGCAGTTCTCATGTCATGCCACATAATACTTGAAACTGCAGTGGCCACACACTGGAGGCAACACACACAGTTCTGTTTTTTTGGGGGGTTTTTTAACCCAAAGCTGCAAATTGACCTGATTTACACTAAAATTGCCAAAAAGGACAGTGACCTGTGGATAATGCTATTAAAACATCTTACACACAGTTTAGTGTGTGTGTCCTCATAACTGTATGAAGGAACATTCAATAAAATAAGGGACAGTTCAATTACAAGACTAGGCTCGTTGTTGATTGTGGAAGTGTCTGGATGTCAGTCAAACCTGTTGGGCAAAATGATTATGTAGTGAATGGTTTAGGGACCAGGTCATATTTTGGGATCCTCCTCCCGCTGTGTCAGTTGTACTCCTCCTGTGGACTATTCCTAAAAATAGGAAGTGGAAAACGGAGAAAACCCATGCCACTGTGTATTTTGTATCTGTGATAAAACCTTATGTAACAGTCAAATCCACGCCTGCCTGGATCTCTGTGTTTCTATGGAAACAAAGCTGTAGGAATGCGAGCATGCCACAGCCATAAAGCTCCTCTGCAGCTCACTGCTGACTTAGTTCAAAAGTAACAATGACATAACAAAATACTAAAACGCTTTTACTTTTTGGGACAAATATGAAAGAAGACAACTCCCCTTTCAAAAATGATAAGTTTTACTACTGAGCCGAGTCAAAACAACCACAACCAAATGTGACCTTTAACCACACAAAATACCAGGTCGAAGTGCTGCTGATGAAACGGGGTGATTCATCGGCAAAGATCTGACCCTGTATTACAACTATGTCGTCTTAAATGGGTTGTTTTCAGATTCTAAAAATCTCAGATGGCTCCAGTATTTATAGCATTTGCTTCATCCTACTTGCTGCTTTGTTCCATCATTGATTCCCACTATGGCACCAGCTGCATGGTGATTTGGCAGGTTTTTACACTGATGCTCTTCTTCTTGCAAACGGTCACAATAATATACTGTAGACTATTGTGGTGATTCCTATTGTTGTGGCCCCAGGTTTGAGAAGTTTGAGAATCCATGGCGTAAATGTGCGATGGTGGGGTTTCCATATCCATGACAATTATCCAAAAGGTTTCAAAGTCCCTTGGTTCATTATCTTGTTATATTACAAGCCTGCATCCCATCACATCACACAATCTGAATATTAATAACAATTTCCATAAATATACAAAAGCACGATACAAAACAATACACTGCAACTTCACAAACCTGATGTTTCATTAGCGAAATGCATGCCGATTGTGTTGTGGTAGTGGTCTGAAGGGTGTGTGACTTAGCACAGGGAGCAAAGGGAGGGGGGACTCAGAGCTTATTAAATATGTTAATGTGTTGTTTTCGGCAAATATAGCATTTTCAAAACAATTAAAGGTAACATGGTGATCTAAATATGTCATGTGTTAGCAGTTAATACCCCCCTCTTTAATAAACAATTTGTTCATTATGAATTAAGTCTATGTTCATGCTTTATTAAAGCTAATTACCCATTTTAACCTCATTACACAGCTATCATTGTTACAACCCCAAATCTCTCTGTAGGATATACATGTTATTCGCTGGCACCGGAGCCTTGGATCAGTGCTAGCTGTGTCGCGGCACAGTGAGGGAGTGAAAAAAAGTAATGGTGTTTTATCACCAGCGCTGCATGAGAGAGAGAAGGGGAGCAACGGAGCAGCGGAGGTGTGGGGAACATCACTTAACGTGTCAAATAGTGCAAGAAGAAACTATACCTGAACAATACATGTACTTATGACACAATAGCAAAGTGCAAAACAGGGGCTTACATGTCAGCTCTACGGGCACTGAGGGTTTTATGGTGTATGGATGGGCGATATATCGGTTGAATTATCCTAAATATCGATAATGGTCCGATATTGGAAACTATGTTAATGTATGTGTCGTTTCCAGATTGTCCTCAGCGCATCAGATTAGTGTTTTTGAACAGACGGATGAGTAAAAATGGAAACAGAGGAGCAATTAGGCTAAAAATATGTCACAATATAAAAATGTTGTGGTTTTATTACTGATTTTTAAATGACTGATGACATAATTGGACGAATATTCACTATTTTGACACCGTGACTGTCACTGTCACAGATCACAGACCCTATTTATGGTTTGCACCATATTTCTGGTGCAGAGTCCATGATCTGCTTGTCTCCATGGAGATGTTATTGCTTTGCCTGGAATGTTCCAAAATTTGGTATTAAACAGGCATCTTGAAAAACCCCCATGGAGAAGATTGCGCTTACTTCCACTGCGGAACATAAGCCTTGTTTCCACTAGTTCACTTTGGAGTGGATCAGTGCGGCTCTCCGGTGTCTCCACTATCTAAAGTGAACCGTACTGCCCCATTCGAGGGGTCTGAAGCGGACTTTGGGGGGTAACAGCTCCTAGAGGGATCCCTTTAGTTAAGGTGTGGCTACATAAGGAAACGAGATAACTGTACAAGAGAGAACACAGACTCAAGACAGCAAACAGCACATATAAGCATAAAAGAATCATTTCTCACCAAACGCTGACTTGATCTTGTGATAAACCACCATATTTCCAGTTATGGCAACTTGTATGTTGACCTGACTTGGTTCGTAAGCAAAGTTAGCATGCTAGGAACAACTGTTTCTGTTTATCAAAAGCGCTCACGTAAGGATCAAAAGTCTGATATTTCCAGCGCATAATACAGCTAATATGAGACCCAACGCATAAAGAGACAATTAAACACGGTGTAGAGGCGCAGACAAGTGAAATGCAGAAAAAGCTGACGACAAACCGAAAATAGTTTTGTGTTTACTCTAGCTTCAGCTTTAGCTTTAGCCTCGTCTCACAGCGCCACAAACTTGGAATTACTAAACGTCTTTTGGTAAATCGCTGAGATCGGCCTTATGATTATGTGTATAATTCACATGAGTTATGTTTGGCTGACGTCAGTGTCTCACGGAGCAGAGCCCTGCTCCTGGACCCGGAGCCGTGCCCCGAGCGTGGAAACGCAACCCGGCTGGAGGGAGCCGCACCGAACAGACCCACTCCAAGGTGGCCCCAAGCGAACTGTGCCAATGCAAAAGAGGCATTAACATCTCCACGAGACAAGCAGGTGGCTGACCCTCCATCACAAAAGTGACGTAGTGCACTTAGACCAGCAGTTAAATCAATCTGACAAAGATTTTAAAAAGCCCCATCAAGGTTTACTTTTTGGGAGTGTTGATTAAATTCAAATGACTTTATTTTGCATTTCATTTCATGATTATTTTTTACTTTTTATCATTAAATTATGTCCTGATTAATCGTGTCATCCTCAGCATTGTTTCTGATGCCCCAGAGGATATTAAACTAACATGGGGCCACAGAATTCCTAGTTGTGTTTTTTTTTGTTTTTTTCAGGAATCATTACGAACAAAGAAAAGGATACCTATTCACAGAAGTCAGGGAAAAGTCATATGATTTACCAGGGGGTTTCATACATGTCTGTTCAATAGAACATATTGTAAGTGCTACAAAGAGAGAGAGAGAGAGCTTGGGAACAGCAGCCTTGAAATCCATTTTTGCTTCAGCCCATACAATACAGGAAGTGAGATGGATGGGCTACATAATCATCCTGGAAGTATCATTGTACAAGTATTTCTCACATATGCCTCATGGAAATGGTAATGTATGGCACATTTGCAATACCTGTGACTGCAACCAAGTAATCAAATCTACAGTAACAGTCCTTACTATTTAGCGCAGGGGAATTGCATTACAAATACAACTCATGTACAGCAAGTATAAATACAGCAAATATAAATACAGTATCATTACAGCCTTATTCAAGTGTAACTGAGATGTCACTATTGTGAGACAAATAACAAATATTTTATGTGACTGTAGCACAAGTTCAACATAATTACACTGTAAGTACACTCTGATAAAAGCATTATTACAGGATATTCACACTACTTATAAACGTTTCTTCCCCCATCATGTCAAAACTAACAATAGGCCAATATTTTAGTACTAGTACTAGTACTAGTATACTAGTACTAGTATACTAGTACTATTACTCCTAACCAGGATCCTGGCTCAACAGTTAGTTTAAGTACATATAACAGGTTTTCATGTTTTTTGTTTTTTTTGGTTGGATATTTATCATAGTTTTACATGTTACAGTCAAGTAACAGTAACAGAAGAAAGTGAAGGTATCTTTATTGATCCCTTGTGAGGGAAATTCATTCTCTGCATTTGACCCATCCCTCAACCAGTGCATCAGCCTGTCATGAGCTCAGCTGGGTCAGGACCAGATTTTCCCAGAATGCCCGGAGGAAATCCACTCAGACATGGGGAGAAACATGCAAACTCCACACTTAGGGTGGCACAGTCAAACCAGAAGCTCTCTTGCTGTCGAAAAGTGAAGCGATGTTCGTGAACGAGTTGGCTCTTTTGAACGGTTCCTTAACGTGAATGGTTGGAACCGGATCTCATTTTTGAAAAGCTTTGTGCACAAAAAACATATTTGACATCATAAAGATGATAAACACTTCGTTTTTAATTATTATTCTAGTGCAACGTTGAATTGAGATTTTTATCATTTCAAAGTATAAACTCCCACTGTCAGTTTGAATCATTTAAACAGATCTTAGCCTTGGTCATTTCTCTCTGTGATTAAATTGTAGATAAAATAAGTTCTCACACTGGCTTATGTAACGTAAATAAATTGTAAAAGAGCCAGTCTTTTGAACGACTCTTTGAAATGAACAGATCCAAAAGATTTGGATCCCCAAAAAGAGCCGAAAATCCCATCACTACTGTTGAAAAGAAAAGGATCCCTCTATGCCATTAATATACAAAATTCCAACCAAAATACAAAAATGTGCAAGAAACACATTCATTGGCAGTTTAAACATTCATTTAAGAAAATAAAAATGTTTTCATAGTTTTGTTTGTCTGATAATAACTACTGTGTAAATTGGTTTTGGCCCTTGTTTACAGTATGGTAGCTATATGTAACAGATCTGCTGTCCATGTTCAACCAGGAAGTAAAATGATACTTCCCCATAATTATCAAAGTAGAGAAAATAACTACGTTAACTACGATTAGTGAAATGAGTAATCTAACCTGTCATAGAGCTCCCAAAAGTACATCAAACGTAACATTACTCATTCAGAGCAGTGCCCGTGCAGTTATGAGCATGATCGGATATTCCAAGCAGCCTTCAAATCAATAACTGAAACAACTAGCTGTGCAAATCAGTATCATTCAAATGAAGAAATCAATTTTTACAACAGACTCATTTATTTGTAATAGGTCAGAACATCCTTAAGCTGAGAGGACCAACAATATGAGGAAGTCTATTAGAAAAAGAAATGATGTCCATCCATAATTGCTCTTGTAATTTCACCAAACGCCACACTGTTCCCTTTAGTCATTAGGCCGATACGAGAGCAAGGAATCCTGCACAAGTCCATCAAACACCCAACGCTCTCACACTGACACTGATACTGATAGCCCGTAGTACTTAATGACAAAAACATTTATCAGTGAATTCAAAGCCATTTTTTGTTTAGGTAAATTAGCGTAAGATTGTCGTCCAGCTGATTTTTCATGCATGGTTGTATTTGCGATATAGTTTAAAGGTTTTTCATCTGTTATAATGTTGTTTCCTCATCACAAACAAACCTGGAGTTGTGTTTTGTTTCATTCACACATGTTTAACACACAAACCCTGCATATTTAGGCTGAGTTCTTCTCTCAAACAGAAAACACTCTGTTCCATCTTGTGATGTCATGTGGTAATACAGGAAGTGCTCCGCTGTGTTTTTAAACTCCATCCACCTTCACTAGAATCATTTGGATGATTTCTGCCCTGGAATTGCCGATTTTTACTGAACAAAGGGTAAAAGGTAGCTGTCAACTTGAAAACTACTGCTTCATGACATCACAAGGTGGAACAGAGCATTTTGAGCTTTGGAGATGTAGACAGACTAATAATAATGGGTTACTTAAACACGTATGAATGAAACAAAGGAGATGTAGCAGACTAATAATAATGGGTTACTTAAACACGTATGAATGAAACAAAACACAACTCCAGGCATGTTTTTGATGAGGTAACAATATTCTAACATGGCTTAAAGCTCACAAGAATGAATTTTGTGTAATGCAGGACCTTTAATGAAAGTTTATTGTAAAGATGTCTCAAAAAGCCAATAGTTTTAAAGGATTCAAGAATTGTTTACATGCAAATTATTGTTTTTATTTTTTTATTTTCAGTTATGGGCTAGAATGATTGTCCAGTTAAAGTTTTTACTGTCTTGAACTCTTGAAAACCAGAACTAGTTCATTTTAAATATCTTATACATTCCGAGCATTCTAATTATTCACCACGATGAGTTTATAAGCACTTTTCACAACCATCAGAGACCAGAGTTTTGCCGTGATTGTAACATTAACAACAACTAGCTGCTAATGCTCACTTCCTGATTATCTGACAGTAAAATACTTTATAATGTAAATATATACATAGATATAAATATAGATGCAGACAGGACGCAGTGGACATATTTTGACCTCAAGAGCTGCTTATATAATACATCTGCTCTGGGGCAAGACACTTTTTGCTCAAATACATGGCAAAAAATCTGGCACAGGGCCGCAGTGCTATAGAGTGTGACCTATTGCTGTAGAGTTTGTATATTAATGTTAAGTCCTAGCCTGGCAAAAGCTAGATTGATATTACGGCGCTAATAAGGTTAGCTCCCTAATGTCAATCTGGAAGGGTTCCCGTCGATATTGTGCGAGAAGAGGAGGGACTCTGAGTTGAGTTTTAGTCAATCAAAGCAGCCAATTTATGCTTTGATAATAAAACAATATTGTTTTTGCTAAATTAATGTGTAGGATCATATTACTGTTTTTTAACCGTTACCTTGTACAGTTTTTGCCTTTAACTTCACAAATCGATCCCCATCTTAGCGTGAGAATCTTAACAAAATATTTGACCTACCGAGTACAACCAAATCTAAACCAAGTCTTAAAGGGACACTATGTAACTTTTCTGGCGGAGACAAGCAGATGGCGCCGCTCCATGGTGATGACAGTACTTTGCCTGGAATAGGTGATGCCTTCAAGCCAAGTAACAGGCCAGTTCTGTGGAGATATAAAACACCTACATACTGTCAAAACATTCCAAGCAAAGCAGTAACATCGAGTAAACAAGTACACCAGAAAAGTTGCGTAGCGCCCCTTTAACCCCAGCTTTGAGAACCACTGAACGAGCCTATATAGTTAGAAAGACGTCATGATCCGTGTATTTAAATATCTAAAAGTGCAGTATATAAAATAAAGTTTGCCCGTATCCTAACTCGCCCTCAGATATAAATAGACTTTGATTGTCTGGCAGCCCTTTGTTGTGATTCCGTTTGACTGTTGCTTCATACGACTGGAGAAAGTTGTCATTAGCAACCGGCTGAAAGTTGACAAAGCAGAATTACATTGTCAGCCCAGCCACGGGAGATGGATGGCACCAGCAGCTTATGAGAACAGGAGATGTTGCCGCGGGGATTCGGAATTAGGGTGGAATTATAGTGAAATTATAGGGAAATTACTCAAATACTATTTACAATACTGAAAGTCCTTGATCTTAAAATGACTATGGTGGAAGAGTAATTCAGTTAAAGTACAATTTTAGAGTCCTCAGTTCTAGAGGGGGCCGGGCTTTTGCTGTAGCCGGTCCCAGACTCTGGAACAGTCTTCCCCTGGGTATTAGAACAGCCCAATCTTTGTTATATTTTTAAACCTTTGTTGAAAACTCATTTGTTTGCACTGGCTTTAAACACGAGCTGAGCGGGACACTTGTACTGTATTGCTTTATTGTGTTTTTTCATGTTTTGTTTTGCACTTTATATTGCCTTTGTACAGCACTTTGGGCAGCTGTGTTTTTTAAATGTGCTTTATAAATAAATCTGATTTGACTATAGTTTTGCAATAGATAGATAAATGGCAGTGGCAATGGCAGTGTGTGTGATTAAAAAAACATATTTGTACTAATTTGTTATTACAGACAATTTAAATGTGTAATATGTAACTTTTTTCACTTTCTACCACCTGCTTGTCTTCATGGAGATGGTTTTTTGCTGACTGAAATGACTGAAATGTTCCTCAGCATGGCATTAAACTTCGGTCTATATTCTGTTAAACGAGTATCTATTGAGTCAAGCATGAGACACAACAAGGCAAAGTTACAGATCAGATGAGAGGTGACGGCAAGAATACATGTTTTACTAAGTTTTTTATTTATTTAGTAATAATGTCAACAACATCTCTATGGAAACAAGCGGGTGGAGGACCCCCAACCAGAAAAGTTACATAGTGCACCTTTGAATGCACTTATAGTTGCTAATAAGAATTCAGTTAGTGGCTGCGAAGACACAAGCCTGAACATAAACATATTCTACTGACTATTTTTCAGTCTTTCTTACTAAATATTCTACCCCATTCAATGTTTCTTTTCAATTCTCCTCACTTCCACAAACTCATGTAAGAAAACTACAACAATAAGACGTTTACATGAAGGTGTGAAAAGTATTACCATCATCGAAAAAAGAAAAAAAAAAAAATCTGTGATATATGTCTCACCCTTGGCATCTAAAAGTGAACTCTTTGCCTCCAAAAGCCCCATTTCCCCCAAGCAATATGTTTAGGGTCAAGAGCAGAGTGCGCTGTCAGCTAAACATGACGGCATACAAGCAGCAGCAGTTTTCTTTCTATTTGAGATATAAAGTGTATTCAAAGAGAATTTCAGAGAGAGGAGTCCAGGCAAAATGCTGCGTTTTTGTGAAGAGTTCACTTGTTTGAGAAAGCTGAATACTGAACAAGGTTTGAGCCAGCGCTGATACAAAACTAATGGATTATTCAAACAACATTATAGGCTAAAACTGCATCAAAGCTTAAAGCACACGTATTACACAAAAATTGACTTTTTTGAGCTTTAACATTGTAATTTTCCTGGATTGTTACGTCACAGGTAGGAATTCTGCACAGTTCTTAAGTCCATGAATCATCACAAGACTCTCTATGGAGATTTTAATATTTTGCATGCAGTGTTTCACAATATGGCATTAAACTTATCTTGCCTTTATTCAATTACAGGTTCGTATTGCTCAAAAATACCTAAAACAACAATTTTACTGTGAGGAGGGTCGCCTCTCCACAGATCTGACTTGTAACTGGCATCACCTGCTTCATTACAAGTTTCCATGGTCCATTCCCACTGGTTCTATTAATAAGGTGTGTTTTTTTTATACCTAAGCAGTGTTTTAATGCTATACTGTGGAACAGTGTAGACAAAGCAATAACATTTACATGGAAAGAAGTATTTTACAGAAACTCGGATTCAGCTGTTTCACAATTTTGTGCATTATATAATTTCTCAAAGATGATGAGCTTGCTGAACTATAACTATACCCCCTCCAACCAATCACCAACCACACATTTTTATTTTTTTTTTTAATCTCTGCTAAGTGAATTCTTAACATCTCTAACATCTGCTCTTACCACCTGCAGTGAAATTAATATTTTTATCCAGTAAGTTCCACCATAGGCTGTATTCATTATCCTTCCCATTGGCCAGTATCAGTCCTCGACACATTCCCTAAGTCTGGAATCCTGTATCAAGCAGCTCATTGGTGTATCTCCTACTCTTATATGCACTATCCATGTGACAGCAGCCCCAGCGTTAGAATAATCCTCTGCTGAATCCACATATTGGAGGTGGATATGAAAAGCATAAAAGGTGTAGTTAAGCAGACAGAAGCTGGGGGCCAAGACACATGAGAATGGAAGATAAGATGTTAGCTAAACCCACAATATATGGAAAGTGTACAATGGAATATGTAAACGCACCCAGCCAAGTGAATTTTAACAAGGCGCGATGTGCCAAATCTGTAAGGGATTTCTAGTCATACATGCGCAGAGCTGGAGAGATTAACATGTTATGCGAATGTGTAAATGAGGCATGCTAATGTGCTATGTCTTACTCAGAGGTGGGTAGTACTTTTACTCAGTTACATTTACCAGAGTAGCTTTTTAAAGAAATTGTACTTTTCAGAGTACTTTCCAGCAGCATACTTTTACTCCTTCTTGAGTAATATCTATATTTTTTAATTGAAGTAACAGTACTATCACTTCAGTAAATGTTTTGGTTCCTCTTCCCACTATGTGTAAATATACAAGTGACGAAAGAGTTATGTTGAGAATATTAAATTATTTGAACATTTGTGTTTCGTGCACCGCTCCTTCAGATACAGTGCTGCTTTTAGTAGTCTATACTTTTTAGTTTTGTGCGTTATTTCATGTTTTGTCCTTCCAATTACATTACAGTTACTCTTTAAGTTACTCTTACTTAGGTAGTAGTAGTAGTCCCAGATACTTGTTTACTCTTACTTGAGTAATTTCTTGGACCACTACTTTTTACTTCTACTTGAGTAATATTATTTTGGAATAACTAAAATTTTTGGCTACTCTACCCACTTCTGATTTTAACAGGCTGAAAATACACAAAATCTATAATCTGGATTTCGAGTCCCGCATGCACAGAGTTGGAGAGAGTGTTGGATTAAAATGTTATGCTAATGTATAAATTAAGTACGCTAATGTCTACTATATCTACTCAATGGAAACACACATAGGATGAGTCGTGATCACAAACTGGTGGGTGAGGGTGGCCTGATCAGTCAAGATTACATGCTTTTCCTATTCTAAACAAAGATGTATAACTGGTCTTATCTCCCTCAGTTCCGACAGGCGCGATGGCAAGTGGATTAACCAATTAGAGAAATACATGGTAAATTCATATCAAAATAAACAAGGTGGCATATAGCAGCGAAAGTACTAAACGTGGTTATAAAAAGCGGTGAGGGAAGTTTGATGTTGTTCTAAATCATAAATGACCAATGATGAGAGTGTCCATTGTATCAGTGAAATAAACAAACCTAATTAGACAGCTCAGTTTGGCCTGAGAGTGGACGTTTGGCCAGGCTGTAGGATGGAAGCTGGAGCATTACCAAAAAAAAAAAAAATGTTATACAGACCTTCATTCTTTTTTTTTATGTATGATTTATTTTGAGATTTTACGGAATATAAAAAACAGATTACATAGAAAGGTGTAGTATCCAGGACTAATATGAGAGATTAACGGTTTACAATATACACACCTTAAAACATATATACACACAGCCAACAGATGGCTAAAACAGAAAAGTGCCTACAAAAGGAGGCCAACCCAACAGATGAATAAATAAAAAAACAAAAAAAACAAAAACTGACAGAATATGTGCTCCTAAAACATTTAGCATAGTTATAGATCAACCACTTGATATCCATGAATATATGAAATAAAAAACAGCTCATGGGGTCATCTCCAGTGTCAAAGACATGACATGATCTAAAAAAGGTAACCAAATGTTGGTGAATTTAGAATCAGAGCCTTTGAGAGAGTGACTTATTTTCTCCAGTTTCATGAAAGAGAGGGCGTCTTTTATCCACTGAGAGTGAGTGGGTGAGTGAGGGTCTTCCCAACGCATCAGGATGGACCGCTTGGCCAAAAATGTAAGAAAGGCAACAAGGTCAACAAAACAGGGAGACAGGGAGTGATCGGCTGGAAGAATCCCAAAGAGAGCAATCAATGGAGACCGCCGAACTCTAGCATTGCAAACAACAGAAAGAGAATCAAAAATAGTATCCCAATATGTAGATAAAGCAGAGCAGGTCAGAAACATGTGAGTGAGATTAGCTCGGCCTAAATTGCATTTTACACAGTTAGGATTGGTGCCAGGGAAGATTCGGGCACATTCTTCGTAGATTCCATACATTTTTCTGTTTTCCTCTTTTTTCCTAAGCTCAAGCAGGTGAGAAGCACAAGATAGCGCCTCTCCTTCAGGGTGAAACCTCCGAGCAGAGGAGTTACATGGCAACATATAAAACACATTGGTATTTGATCAATATTGCCAGGGCACGTATATATAAATGCTTACTTTTCTTGATATAAAAAGTACAATTTCAATATAAATAGTGTTGCACATGTCATATTGCACTTGCAGTATGGAACTGCATACTTATAGCACTGGCTATAATCCATTACCTGCTCAGCCTCCAGCACCACCTTTGCACAGGATTGATCAGTTTTTACTTTTTCAGGCCTTTTTATTTTAACCACCACCAAAGAAAGAGTCCTATCCCATATCCCGCTCTGCACCTTCAACGCATCACTTGTGCTATCTGCATCTAAATCATTTTCACAGCCCATGATGACAAACAAGATTGTGTAGCTCTGTTTATTGATTTAACTAACACTTTTGATTTAGTAGATCATAAAATACAAATGAAGCACATGAAGCATATTGGATTTGCCAATGCTACATGTAATTGATTCCAAAATTATCTTCCAAACAGAACCCAGACAGTAGTAGCTGATGGGATTAAATCAATTTTTTAAACCTTAAGTAAAGGAGTGCCCCAAGGCTCAAATCTGGGCCCGCTACTTTTTACTATGTTTCAAATGCTCCCTCTGCTGATCAGATGATTTTAAAACTGCAGCAAGATTATAATGAAATCCAAAATTCCTTCAAAAATCCTAAATTATCATTGAATGCAAATAAAAGTAAGTATATGATTTTTTTTCTCTAAAAAAACATTAAGTGATGTCAAACAACAAATCTTTATACACTAAATAGTATATTGATTGAAAGAGGTTTTGGCTTGAGGAAAACATATTCTTTTAAAATCCATATCTTGGAATTATGTAACAGTTTAAAGTCACAAAGAATAATTTTATTATAGAGACAAATCTTGTATCCCGTTGAGTTACAGAAAAAAAAAAAGTTCAACCTTTCTTTCTGTATTGGGTTATGGAGATATAATACACATGCAGACTTCAGCCTCTACTTTGAAACCTTTAGATACACTTTCACTCAGCCCTTTGTTTCATAACAGGTGATGAATGTAAAGCCCATCACTGTAGACTCTATGAAAAAGTAGGTTGGCCATTGCTATCTGTCTGAAGAGAACACTGTATATAATTTATTTATAAGGAACTACTTAATAGACTGCCTGAATATCTCACTTGCTTCTTGAACTTTGATACGGGAACTTTTAATATAAGCTCTCATGATTGTCTACGTCTAAAAACTTCCCAGACTAGAACTGAAATGGGAAAAAAAGCTTTTGGTTATTTTGCTTCCCAAAAATGGAATACATTTCAAGGACATGCAAAATTGGATACATTGGTGCCACTAATGCACTTAAATAATCTGGTGATAAATATTTATACTCACACCTGCACCTGTTTTTAATGTTTTAAATGGACCTTGTAGTTATTTATTTATTTTTTTTGTTTGCTTTTGTTTATACTGCTTTGTATTTTAACAGGGCGCTCATGAAAAAGGCTCTCCTTGTATAAATAAAGATAAATGATAAATGAAATCTTATCTGCAAATGGATGGAAACATCTACAGCCTTTTTTCTCATTGGGTATTTTGGATGATTTTCCTGCCAATTGTTGAGAAGAAGAGTCTAAAAGTAGGGGGCGCTCTGGGACAGTTATCCATTTGCTTGTTTTATGTGAATGTTGGCTAATCTGCTGTTTCACTATTTGATTTGATTTTTCTTTCTGTTGGTTAATCATTTGCCTCAACAGAAACCTCCAGATTGAAAAACCACAATAGTCATGTTTTGGTGTGTTTTGGGAGTCTGGATAGTACCACCCTTACCTGGGATCTAGAATACACTCTTCCAATACTCCAATACCCATTCAGATGGGAATGAATGACAGGTGGATTAGCCAATCAAGGACGTGCATGGTCTGTATCAAAACAAATATGTCCGCTTATGAGGAAAAAAGACTGGAAAAAAATCACAGGGGACTGAAAAACATCACTTTGTGGTCACCAGACTGATATCTGTCTATAAAAATACAGAGAGATCATTCTGGACTTGCCAGGCAAATACCACCCACTGTACCCAAAGCTGCTAAGACACACTCCATTCCCCTACTATCTACACAATATGGAATAAACCTAAGAACGAATATCTGTGAGTGGAAAGTATATCAAGATTGTGGTCACGTGGCTCTCGGAGAAAGTTAGCATAATCTTTTCTACTTGGCGGCTAATCCGATTTACTTGCAAATCCGCACAGACTTCTACAAAAGCGACGGGACTGTGTGAAGAATCAGCTCGGGAGATTCTCGCACCTGAAAGCCATCTCACTTTCCAAATAGATGCACCTTTTCACCGCTTCGCCTCGTGCCCCAGTCCATAACACAGAGAAGCAGCCTCGCCAGCGCTGACAGACCGTGGCTGCTGCTATATAAAAGAACTGCAAACTCCAGACTACCTGACACTGTTTTTTTGATAGTAAGCCAAATAAATAAAAAAATATTTGTTTAAGTAGAATTTGCTGTGTCGTCTACACGAATCTTATCGCGGTCGTACAAGCGGGATCATATCTGTTTGGTGGCGGTATTCTCAGGTGTAGATGGATGGATGGAGAGAGTGAGAGAAGAGAGGAGGAGAGATGTATTCAGCACCTCAGTCAGCCAGTAGAATGGAGTAAAAAAAAAAGTGCTATTATGTGATTCAGGCGATCCAGGCACCCACGGGCTCCAAGTAAATGACTCTCAGAATAGGTGGCTGTGTGGAAAATGAAGTTTTATTTAAATGACTTCTCCAGATGAACTTGACGATGTGGAGGTGGGCGGAAAGACTCTCCAACTTCCACTTGGGTGACAGATATACAAATACGCTTTTCTTTCTGTGTTTGGGTGAAGGCGTACGGGCCATTTGGGAGAAAAATAGTGAGAATTTTCCACAGAAGGACATTTTACTTACTCAGAAAAGTTTGAAAGGAAAAGTTTGAGCATGCATGATCATAAGAAAGTATTAAATGATTATGTTATAACGTATTAAAATGATAAAACACACATTTTGTTGCAATCAAACCTATAGCTATAACATGCGATTGGCTGCAGGCTGGATAAGTAGCACTTCAGTCTTATAACAAGATCCTAAAGAAACAGTAGGCACAAAGTAGGAAGTACAAAAGATGTATAGAGAAGCTATTGAAATCAGGAAGCGAGGTGCACAGCCCATGAGCAGAGCCGAGGGGGCTTTTACCTTGGCGCACGCGTGGGACTTGTTTTTCCAGAGATGACCACAAGGGGGCAGGCGTGGTCAGTCAGATAGATCTGTCAAACTGACCAACATGTCATGTAAGTTAGCTCAATAGCTTTTTTGCACCTTTTCTGTAAGTTAATATTAAAATTAATGTAATGTAAATATGCCTGTCACAATAATTACTATATCGACTTATCGTTCAATATATGAAAGCTGGAACAATATTTTTATCGTGTGTACATTTTCTTTGCACAACTGGGAAATGGTTTTTTTGGGGGTTTTTTGGCTCTATGATAAGCTTTAAGCCATAAAAGGTTAAATGAATAACTTCTATAGCTCAGTACAGATGTAAACTAAGAACTAAAGTATTTCATTCTGTTGTTTATTTATTGCAGGTCATGTGTTTTTAACAATATTGTAGATTTAGACTAGTTTTTGTGGTTTAAATCTGCTCTTGGGTTGTTGTGTCAGTGGTATAAATTTCAATATTATCATTTATCGTTTATATTTACTTCATCAGTATAAACTTCAAAATTTGTTATCATGACAGGCCTAAATGTAAAGAAAAACCCAGGTCTAATTACTACTTCCACCAACCCCAAAACATTAGGCTCATCCTTCAGCTGGGTACTCTATGCCCACTGTTCCTGACCAGAAGCACTGGTTATATGGATGGGTCAAATGCAGAGGACCAATTTACCCACTACGACAATAAAGTGTACAAACTAAGAAACATACCACCGACCTCTCCTGGATGAATGAGAGATTACACCGACAACTTGCCAACTTGTGCAAATCAGAGCGGTTTAAATCAGGTAACAATCGATAAACCATAACACAATATTGCTTCAGATGAAAGACTCAATTGGATAAGTTTTCTCTCTTAACCTTACTTAAATACTTAAATACTACTATTTCAAAAGCAACCAAATCCTAAAGTGATTTCCATTGCAGCCCCACACATGTACTCTCCCTGTCACTCAGGACTAGCTGTCCTCCATGCATCCTCAGTCACCACTGCAGAGCTGTCAGCACAGTCCCCCGACAGCCCATCAAGTCTTATGTACCACCAGCCCCAAATACAGAACCACAAGAAGAACTGTCTACAACTATGGCACTCTCCCAGATACAAGGACTACCACAAACCACCACCACAACACCCTCCCATTCACCCAGACTGGTCCCACATTATCGGGTATGTGATGAGATCCCCTCCTTGTAAATGCTTGCTGCAGAAATGTATTGGAGACAGTTATGGAGGGGCCAAATGGAGAGCAAATTGGACTTTTATTGCAGCCAATGAAGCAGCTGCACTGTTGAGGAGAAGTGGTTATGGTACAGAGATGAGATGTGTCTAAGATTACAGTCCATATGTTCGGGGTACAGTGTTTATGGTACTAAATGAAGGTGTAGTGAAGTCATACCAAGAAGACTGTATTTTTTTGCCTTGGAAGTTCCACAGTAAGGCATTAAACTTATCTCCACCGAGACAGTACGGTATTAAACTTGTCTTCACGGAGACAAGTTTAATACTGCACTGTCAAGCATGTCAGGCAAAAGCATAACAACGGTTAAAAAGTTACTCAATACACCTTTCATTTGTGTAAACTGACAACAACTAGCATACTAACGCACACTTTCTGATTATCGGACAATAATTTCCCTTTTCTGATCTTCGGTCCTCTTGCTTGCCATTAAAGTTAATCCTCTCTATGATCGCATGTTTCTGGATGAATCATGGTGGTCTACTAATTACTTCTCAGCCACAATCCTAAATGAGCCCTGTCGCACACTCTGTCAGTGTAATCTTATCTGAGAAGGATACGTTTTGACAGAAGCTACCCAGGTTCATCACATTACATTACTATCACTTACTTGTCTATACTTTGTCAAAATATTATTACTTATTAATTACAAGGATAGAGTGATGGACTGTTGTCAAATGGTTGGTCAGTCACCTGTCAAACCATTCATTCAAATGTGCTCTTTGAAATCAGTCATGTTGCTATTTTGTATACTATGTGCAAAATGTCATGTTGATCCATCTCTACCGCAGCAGCAGAACCAACAGCCTCCTCAGACGTGTGAAAAGTCATACCCAGAACTAAAGGATCTGGATCAAAACTAGTCTACATTAGGACGAAACTGATCTCAAAAGCAGGACCAAAGCAGAGTAACTGTTTCAGCTGGTCTCAGCGTGCAAGATAGTTTCCGTACAAAGACATTATAATACATTACAAACAGCTACGGCTCATTTAGCCTGTGTAAATCATTATATTGCATCACAAAAATGCAGAAAAACACTTCAGTTAGGTTGCAACATTGAGAAGTGGAGGGTGAAATTAGTTAGGAGAGGAGAATGTGGGCTAAAAATTGGGAAAAGCTTCTAGTTTTACATGCATTCACGCTTTTAGTTCTGGTTTAGTCAAGATTTATTTCCGAGTTCAGTCTCAGTTTCGATGTGGTAGTAGTGCAATTGTCAACGTACCCTTCGAACGCGGTAATTGGGGGACCCTCAGATATCTCCCACTCTCTCAGCTGTATTCCATCCCACGGAAAGCAGAGTTTAAAGTACATGATCAGACCATGGCAGACATATGCTTCCGTAACGGCCAATCGAATGGCGTATTAAAAACTCATTCAGAAACACATTCCCCTGTAGTGGCCTGGCTGATGATCTGTTTCTATGGCGACCACCATCAAAAGCCCAAGTGAGAGAACCCAGCAATCCAGCAGCCTCGCCTGACCCCCTTTTCACAGTTTGACTTTCCAAGACGTAAATAAATAAAAACCCTCCTCGCACTAAATAGCATTGTGGTGGTACGCCGCGGCCTCCATTTGAGCTAGGTGGCATCCCGGTTGCCTCTCTCTACCCCCCTACCTCCAAGCTCTCCAGTCCTGGCAACGCGAGGAAGAGATAAGCGGAGGGGGGAGGGGCGTGCGAGAGTGCGGAGATGAGGCTGTTTGGATGAAAAAGACGGGTTAGGAGAGAGGGGGAGCGAGCCAAGCATCACGGTGTAAGATAGGTTGTCAAAACGCACACATACAGGCCATTAGAACAGCCATAGGAAAGCATATTACTAAGTAAAGTCTGAATACCGCTGCAGAGCAAAGCGTAGATCGATGGTTGGCTTTTCAGATCCCTGTGCTGTATTGTATGTTGTGGAGGGGGAAGTCCCCAGGGGGTGTGTTCAATTTATGTGCAATAGTTAGGTGGTAAGAACTGGAATCATTACCAAGTTCTTCATAAAAAAGTAATTATGTATTGATGCAGTTTGTAGGCAGCAATGTTCTGAGTGTATTGACAGCTTGTAAAAGTGCTGTAAGTGTTGTTGTTTCATGGGATATTGAATTCAACATTATCACTTTTCGAGGCTGTAGGCCCCAAATTAATTGCTCATATAGTTTTAGTTTCAACGTTTTTCACGAAGTTGTTTCATTTCTAAGAAACAGCCAACTGCGTCTGTGGAATAGACTGTATAAAGAAGTGGACTAAGGGAGTGTGACGTCACCCACAGCGTTCAGCTCCAGTCAAATGAAGCTCATCGGGGCTAGAGCAGTTATACGGGCGGATTTGGAGCTGAGTTCCTTATCTGGAATTCCGACCGCGAGTGTCATAGCAACCAAAGAGCCAATCGAGAGTGAGGCTGATGAAGGGAGTGACCTCAGGGAAAAAAGGCGCCTTCTTTGTTTGTTATTACTGTTCATATCTTTATTTATGGACACAATAGTGAAATAAAAATAGCAGGATCATGTAGAGCGGGACAATATGAACATTTTAAGACCAAAATGACAAGACTCAGTGTAGCAGTTTACAGAGAAAGGGGTGACAATTTTTCAATATAAAGTGAATTGGAGCCAGAGTCGATGGAGCCGAAGTGCGCCCATGAGCACTTCCTATTTGGAACGTAGCGGCTAGCAGGTTAGCTATGTCCATTTATATATACAGTCTATGGTCTGTGGGCAACTTTTCTGAGACAAGTAACGTACCATACTGAAAAACAAAACACAAATACCGCAAACCAATTCCCAAATGTATCATGACTCTATGTTTATAATGTAGAAAATTAAAGGTGCACTGCATAACTTTTCTGGTGCTTTGCCTGGAATGTTTCCCAGTATAGCATTAAACATCTTGTATTTATTCAATTACATGTGTTTTCATTGCTACAAAAATAACTTGAAAAGCATTCATTCTTACTCAGAGTGTGCTTGCCTCTTGACAGATCCGACTTGTAATTCGAAATGGTGGTGTCAGCTGCTTGTCTCGATGGAGATAGAAACGTTTACTGTTTGTCATTTCAGGCAAAGCAAGTAATATCCATGGATGCAAGCAGGTGGCAGACCATCTACTAGAAAATGTACGCAGTGGACCTTTAATTTAATCTACAACTACAAAGTTGAAGTATTGACCAGATTTTAACACCATCATAACATCAACAATAGCACTAGTTAAGATAATGATGGAAGAAAATAAACGATTACTGCCGTCTACCAATACTACTTACTTCATTTACAATGTCTACACAATATACACTACCAGTCAAACATCTCGTTTTTTTTGTACTTATATACATACAGAAGACATCAAATATATGAAATAAGATATATGGAATTATGTAGCAAAGAAAAAAAAAGGTTAAATAACTAAACTAACTAAACATATACTATATCTATTCTAAATTTCTTTTTTAGATTTTATATTCAACTCCTCAAAGTAGCCACCCTTTGCTTTGTCGAAAAATATTTAGTAGAGTTATTAAACTTTTTTCTTTACTACATAATTCCATATATCTTGGTTCATATATTTGATGTCTTCTGTATGTATATTAAATGTAGAAAGTAGTAAAAAACACAGTGTTTGTGTATGTTTAAACAACACCAGTCAAAACTTTGGACACACCCTCTCATTCAATGTTTTCTTCCTTTATGGTCACAACTTTCTACATTTTATACATATAGAAAACATCAAATATATGAAGCAAGATATATGGAATTATGTAGTAAAGAAAAAAATAAGTAAATAACTCTACTAAATATTTTTGACAAAGCAAAGGGTGGCTACTTTGAGGATTTACATATAAAATATATTTTTTAAAACATTTCTTGGCTACATAATTCCATATAACTTACATCATATATTTGATGTCTTCTGTAGGTATATAACATGTAAAAATAAAGAAAAAAAAAACATTGAATGAGATGGTGTGTCCAAACTTTTGACTGGTATTATATGTGTCTCTGATTCAAACTTCACCTTATTCATTTTGAGCATTTTTTTTTTGTGACATAACTGAAGAAAGCCCAGTAGGAATCCATCTGTTGCTCCTCACATGGAAAAACACCTGTCACGTGTCTCGGCGGTTCTCAAACAAAGGCACAAAGGAGGGATTGCGAGGTTAGCTGTCCGTGTGATGAGCTGGCAGAGAACGCCATGCTTCACGGAGTGCTCAGATTGTCTTAAGTTTGTCACAGGAGAGGGGAGCACGTTACGGTTTGAGGCGGGCTGCGTGTCTGCCTGCCTCAAATAGAAGCACAGGTCCCAGAGGAGGGAGGAGCCGGAGGACAGGCCTCGGAACGCCGTGTTCACGAGCAGAGGACTTTTAGATGCACCACTGATTCACCTGGCCTCTGCCACTGTCACTGAACAACACTGGAACAGAGCCATTTTATGTGCTAATCTATAAAGGAGAAGTTACGCAGTTACTTTTTCAAGTACTTCAAACTGAGCTATAACATTAAGTAGATGATTATGTGACACAGCACTTTAGGCCAGTCAATGATCTCAAATAGCCCACACTGATTAGACTTTGTGATATATATGTCTAACTATATAAAATAAAAGTGATAGTTCATTTCCTCCTCACAGATGTCTTGTCATAGCCTACTTCTCGTGTTTTGATCGTCACACTGGAGTTTATTTTGTTCATGCTCAGTGCTATGGAAGATTATTAAGTTTGGCTGAATCGAGGCTGGTTAGCATCACTGGAGTCCGCTTGGAACTGAGGTGGTCTCGGTACGGTTCTTTAGTCCGGACAAAATCAAAGTGGTCCGCTTTCACAGCAGCCCAAACGAACCCTACTCACAGGTGTAACAAACTCAAATGTGCTTTAAATGGACCAAAAGTTATAGGTGTGAAAGCCCCGTTAATGACAGAAATGGGATCATGCCTCGTCCTAGTGGCATTTCACTACAGCAAGCGGCAGATTGTCATTTACATGTCTTTATTTTTGAACAATGGCTACATGACATTTAAGACCCTATGTATCACCCAGAGGCTTAACTTTTCAAATAATCTAAACTAAGAACAGCGGAAGTAGGTGGGGATAGGGGATAGGTGAAAACAATAATTTTTTGAGCACTTTTTTGTGCAGGATAAAAGGTGCACGTGAAAAACAAATACGCATGAATCAATCAAAATATAACTTTAAGTCAATCAAAATATAACTTTAAGTAAGCTAATGATATGGGAACATTGCTATTGCAAAGTTAAAAGCTATAATATGTTTATGTTAAAAATCCTTAGTCATTGGTTTGGTACATTTACCTGAGTAAGAGACATAACTGTGAACTTACGCTCACTTCAGTTCACTATAGAAGCCTATTCAAATCAAGACGTTGAAATAACATAATTATAATAAATAGATTTATTAGATAATGCAATAAAATATGAATAAACTATCAAGAGCCTTTTGAGCAGCTTGTAAATTGGATTTGACTTAGGTCCCTAAGCCCATCTTTTTCACATCACTGCGTCACTTTTCTTCCCAATTAGCACAGTCACGATTATGACATTTTAGTTAATGATCAGTTGTCAAACAAATTTTGATTGCAAATACTCTGATGGAGATTACGCCACTGACTAATTTCACGCTTCATGTCAGAAAATCATTTGTGAAATCATATTTTACCTACAGTTCACATATTAGAATGCGGACGTCTATCAGTCTCAATAATAACTTGATTTATTATTGTTTCGCTGAAAATGTGATTAGTAACATCATCCAAATTTAAAACCACACTGTTTAGATGGTTTGATACATTGAACAGAGCTCTTCCATATAAGGGCATGGTAAATGGATCGAGTGCCATTCTGTGATTCGCTACAGACTTAAAGGTCCACTCTGTAACTTTTCTGGTGATTGGTACGTCACATCCTTGTCTCCATGGGATGTTATGACATTAAACTTAGCTCCATAGAAACAAGCATTTAAAAGTTAATCTGAAGAGGTTACTCCGCCCACAGTTAGGAGTTCTTAGCTGTGAGCGGGGTTCTTTTTGAGTAATAGAGAGGGTAGGGAAAAAAGCTAGATAGATAAGTTTAAAGCAGACCTATTAAGGAAAATTGATGTTTTAGAGCTTTTAATTATGTTATAGTTGTTTCCCCTTCCCATTTACCCTCTCGAAGTTGTATTTGGAGTCATTCGTGTATGTTTTGAGCAGTCTTTAGTCACTTATTTTCAAGATCAACCCGTTTTCACCTCCACCGGTACATGCCCACTGCTCTGTACTTACTCCACACTCCATTTTATTCTCTTTATCGGTGATACACATATGATTCAGCAGCACTGTGTAGTAATTTTGGGGCAAATGAAAAAAAAAATATGCTACTCGCTAGTGTGATCGGCAGCTATCCATCGGATGTACCGACAACTCTTTGTTGTGATGGCGTTTATAGCAACGTCAGCTCCCATTGGGCACCGCAGTTTTCTAATGCAGAACTCAGTAGACTTGTTTCTTTTATTAAGTCATTTTAGATGAATATTGTGATTTAAAATGTACAAATTATAACATAACGATCCATGGGTGTCGTAGATTATAACTATATAGCAGACACAAGCACAATATGTGTTCTTTAATGCGATACAGCAGAACATTTCAGGCAAAGAAATAACATCTTCATGGAGGCAAGCAGGTGATGAACCCTCCACCAGAAAAGTTACACAGTGCACCTTTAACATCATTTTATCTAAAGACAAATCTATAAAACAGCTGTATACCATTTGTCCAAACTGAGTAAAAGCTTCATTGAAGATTCCATCCACCTACTAAATATGAACAAAGTATAACAAACAGTTTTACAGTGTATGATTGGACTAAATGGCTGCTAGAATCGAATGGGCTCAGGCAACAATAAAGGTAATGCCCCTCACTTATATACTATTGTCACGTTACATAAAAATTAAAAACTAAAGCTATATTTAGAACCTCACCCAGCAGTGTTCTGTCACAAACTCACATCTGCTCGCCCGGGCCGTGGCGTCATCACCTTCCCCACAGACTCGGATTCATTGTGTGTGAAGCCTATTATGCACACTGCAAAGAATAACAACATTAGGTCAAATTGCTACATCAACATCTATTTAATATGAGAAGTTGTGGCTATTTTAAATGGATTTAAATGGATTAAATTGACTTGTTTATGACTTGTTTCGCAATATTATTCATTATTTTTCAGTATAATTTTTTGCCCATAGATGAAATATTTAAATGCATGACCACAGAGTCCATCAGACAACCATCCAAGTTTGGGACAGTCCCATCACAGCGGCACTTGTAACATGTGTCTCAAAGATATCTCCTTTTGAATATTCTCGTATCAGTCGGTACAGAACTTCTTTTGCCTCTGATTTGCAGATTACAAAAGTAGTTTGGAAACTCAAACCGAGGGAGCACACGGTTAGTCTTGGGCATCCCATGTGAGCCAGTTAAAGCTGTACTCAAATAATTTGTAACATTCAGCGACTAACAAAAGGTTGGAGCATGTCTCAAAAGATGCAATGTATCAATCTGCAATGCATAATTGTGCACTGGGTTATTTGTAGGGTGACCATAGACTATATATGAATGGATGTAGCTAACCTGCTAGCCGCTGCGTTCTAAATAGGAAGTGAGCATGGGCGCGTTTCCAGCTCCATCGACTCTGGCTCCAATTCACTTTACATTGAAGAACTATTGCCCCTCTGTCCGTAAATGCTGCTGTCAGGCACATCAGTTTGGTCTTAAAATGTTTGCATTGACTCACTACGTGATTCTGGTATTTTTATTTCGCTATTGTGTCTGTAACTCAAGATATGAACATTAATAAGAGACAAATCAGGCGCCTTCTTTTCCCGAGGTTGTTCACGCTAGCATTAGCAACAGGTTTGATTGACAGCGTTGCTAAACGTCTGCTGCCTGCTAAATCAGCGGTGCGAGAGGAAAGGGGCATTACCTTCAACAAACTCACTCCGGAATGGCTCTTTGGTTGCTATGATACTCGCGGTCGGAATTCCTAATATGGAGCTCGGCTCCAAATTCACCCCCATAACTGCTAACCTCGCCGAATGCTATGGCCGACGTCACTCTCCCTTAGTCCACTTCTTTATACAGTCTATGAGGGTGACCAGATTTTTTAAATTAAAAACTGGGACACACTCCGGTGACACAAGTCAGTCACAAGTCTCCACTTACTTGTGTCAGTCGTAATCTGAGGGATTTCTGTCGGCTGTTTTTTTGCCACATACTCATTTTCAAGCACAGTTTTCTGCATTTTAGCAAAACAAATGACAATATATTGCTGGCTTTACCATTGGCGGAGATCAGATTGATAAAAAATAGGGACACCTGGGACATTCATGCCTCAAAACTGGGACTGTTCCGGGTAAATAAGGAATATCTGGTCACCCTAGTTACTTGTCAAATTTCAAAACAAAAAAATGTAAAAAGAGAAAAAGTTTTAGGTTAGTTTGTCAGTTTTTCAGAAAGGTCTTAACAACAACACAACAAACTTTGTGACACCACCATGGCAGCATTAACCTGCTTTATCAATCCCAGGAACTTCAGTTTACACAAAGTATGCTAATCCACATGCTAGGAATTAACAGACTACAAATCCATATTAGCCACGAGACTAGTTTAGGAGAAATAATGTCTTTTGAAAGGGCAAATTCATCAATGCCGACATTGTGCCTGGGGTGACCATGCACTAATTTGACAGAGCTTGATGTTGACACCTCCGGATGTGTTATTAATTCCCCGACTAGCCTTTTCACAAGTAAAACGCGACCCGACTTAAAGGCAAGTCTAGCCGCTGTAGCATGAAGCACACTGCGCACACCAAAGCTTTGTTTTCTCATCATCAAATAACAAGTTCATCTTAGGTCCAGAACGCCATGCCACACCTCCTCTACCAATGATTTATGACCGTCCAACGGGGACCTGACAATTCCCTAAAGACACAATTACCGTGTGGCCCCTGGGAGCCCAGCACAGTTCATCTAAATGCTATAATGAATCGGGCATGTCATCGCAGCTTCCATGCAGTGCCCATTAGGTGCGGTTCATCCCTGGTGCAATTAGACTATGTACACTGACATACACAAGAGAGGTACAGCGAATACATTATGTCAGTGGGTTTTGTCTAAATGCAGTGTAAAGTCACTCTCATTATAGAATGGGAAAAGTTCCAGCTAAGCAATTCTAACTTTATAGATTTGTACATTTCAGTATTGTAGATGTAACTTGCTACGGCAGCAGCTGTAGCAGTTCATTGGTCAAGAACAAGATGTCATCACTCTTAGCTGCTGATAGTAGCTTTATTATTGGGATAAAAGTGTAATGTAGTTATGTAAATTCATGATTAAACTTTTGCCATATTTAGGTTAACAGCATCTAGTAAAGGTTTAGTCTAGGACAGGTCTAGTCCTGGTCTAGTCCTGGTCTGTGGTTTAGTCCTGGTCTAGTTCTGGTCTGTGGTTTAGTCCTGGTCTAGTTCTGGTCTAATCCTGGTGTTGTCCCTGTCTAGTCCTGGTCTAGTCGCGTTCTAGTTCAGTCTAGTCCTGGTTTAGTCCTGGTCTACTTCTGGATTAGTCCTGGTTTAGTTCTGGTTTAGTCCTGATTTAGTCCTGGTCTAGTCCTGGTCTGTGGTTTAGTCCTGGTCTAGTCCTGGTTTAGTTGTGGTCTAGTCATGGTCTAGTCCCGGTTTAGTCTGGGTTTAGTCCTAGTCTAGTCCTGATTTAGTTCTGGCTTAGATATGGTTTAAACCTGGCCTAGTCCTAGTCTAGTTTTGATTTAGTCCTGGTCTAGTTCTAGTTTAGTCCTGGTTTAGTCGTTGTTTAGTCCTGGTTCAGTCCGGATTCAGTTCTAGTCTAGTCCTGGTTTAGTCCTGGTCTAGTCCTGGTTTAGTCCTAGTGGATGCTGCTTGAGCATTATGAGTAAACTTAGTAACATTATCAGAGTAAACTTATTTTCTAAACGAAAGTTTTAGTAATACTTAATGAGTAACGTTTGTGAGTTAAGTCTCGTAATGTTACTCTTTGTTCAAAACTACCATATTACTTGAGAATGTTCTGTTAACAGCCCATTTTAATGACCTCTAAGTCATCTTTTTCTTGTAAGGCGCACTGTTAGTGTTTACAGTGGGGAATAACAGGTCTTGTGTAAATTAGATATGAGGGTCCAGGGGTGGTTTGGTCAGATGTGTCTCATAACAAGATGGTAAGAATGCAGAGCCCAGTGCATTGTGGGAGCGTTGTAAAGGTCCACTGTGTACTCTGGTGGGAATATCTGCTTCTGTACATGTAGATCGATAGCATTTAATGTCATACAATGGAACATTCCTGACAACGCAACATCATCTCCATGGAGACAAGCAGGTGGTGGACCGTCCCCCAGAAAAGTTACATAAAGTACCTTTAAATCAGCGTATTTTGTGTTTCATAAAGTTGGACCATTATACCTTCTTTGGTAATACCATTTTTGTAACGTCTCATGAGCCCCCAATGAGGCTGTTTGAGATGTACTTCGAAGCTTGACAGCATTTTAAAATCAATACTTTGTTTTAATGGAAAACCAAAGAAATGGTGACAGAATAAGGGTAATATGTTCATGTGTGATGGTCACATTTTGTCCTAGTTTTACAAAAGAATTTCATTTTGAGAAAGTGTAGTTTTAATTTTAATACTTGTTTCATTACATTTTTGTGATAGATGCTTGGTTTTAATCACCTTTTAGATTAATTTGGCAGATGTCCAATTCAGGTTTCATTATAACTTGGTTGCCCAATTAAAGGTAAAGTGCCTTGCCTGAGGACGCAGTGGAGACAAATCCTCGTCTTCAGATATAGCTTAAACTGTCGCATAAAGCTGAAGATTAAGTGACAAGTATTAGCGTTAGCACATCTAGTAGCTAATGCTTTTTACAGACTCACAAACAGCTCACAATAATCAGTCCAAACATATTTTTAATAAAGTCTAGACATTCTTTTTAAACCTACAAACTTTTGCAGAATGTGCTTTCAGCTATAAAACAATCTATTTTCAAGCGATTTTTCTTAGCAAAGACAAATTCAGAATCAACTATCTAAGACCCGACTCAAAGCTAAAAGTTTAAGCCAGTGTCACTTTGATACACTATAGAAGTAATTGAGCAGTTGGTTCCGTTTTACTTTTCAACCGGCAATTTGCAGTGCACTTAAGTGGAGTTAAGGGGCCGGAGGTTGGGGAGGCATGAAAACTTCATGAAAAAAAGTCAGCTCATTGCCAGTTCTGACGTCTGTGGCGACTAAGTGTGGCCCACAATTACAGAAAATCTATTGTGAAGAGGTCCAGAGTTGATTCCAAAGTATAGACATGACATATAACTGCTGAACAGGCTTGGTCTAAGAAAGTTGTGAGCATATGTGTGTGTCCCTACTGATTAAGAAACATAGCACATTCATTTATTTTAATCGAACATTTTTCCACACCAAGCTTTAGTTTGTTTTCAAATCGGCCATTTCTGACCATTGTAAAAGAGAGAACCACATTATGGACTGGGACGGAGCAAACATCATTGGGACAGAGGACAACAAACGTCATCGCTGGATTAAGGAGGCAACTGAAATACAGAAACGTGCCCACGGGACTATAAACCGAGACGAGGGGGCTTTTTTACTCTCCTGCAGATGGCGCTGTCATCCTACCTCCACTGGTAGAAAGACAGCACCAAAACCTGTTTAAATCAGCTGACCAGACACGTCACAGCAACATCACGTGACCACTCTGAGGAAGAGCAATACTGAGCAACCGAAACTGTCAGGTATGAAAACAAACTAAAGCTTGGTCTGGAAAAATAATCTATTAAAATAAATTAACAGGAGACCAGGTGAACCTCATTGGACCACAGCACTTTAAATTTAAAAGTAAAATTGTACCTCTTGGAGTAATTTTCAAACATCATACTTTTATTCTTGTATTGAACTCAAGCTATTCAAATGTGGGGCTGTCAGCTTGGTCCAAACATGATCATCCAGTCAGATTTGTTTTTTTCAGTGACGCGTGTGAAACGAAGCAGCCCATTGGTCACCCATCATTTACGAACAAAATCAAATTTCCGCAATGTTTGTCAGTCCCCAGTGATATTTTTTGTCCTTTCTTTTTACCTCTTAAGCAGCCATATTTGTTTTTATACAGACAGACCACGCGTGTCCCTGATTGGGTAATCGACCTGTTAATCACACCCATCTAGGCCTGTCACGATAACACATTTTGAAGTGCGATATATTACTGAAGAAAAAAATATAAGATAAACGATAATACTGAAACAAATTTATGCCACTGACACTAATCCTAAAGTAGAATTGTCCCAAAACACTACAATGTAGTTAAAAAAAAAACTAACTGCAATAGATAAATGGCATAATAAAAGACTTAAGTAGTTGTGTATCTATAATAAGTCATAGAAGTTATTCATTCAACCTTCTAAAGCTCAAATCTAATTGTAGAACAGGAAAAATATCAAGTTTCCCACTAGTACTAAGAAAAAGTACCACGATAAATACCCACAAAAATGATCATTCCAGTTAACATACATTGAACTGTAAGTTGATATAGTGATTATTGTGACAGGCCTACGCCCTTCTGAACTCAGGGAGACTTCAGGCCTTTTGTTAAAAGAATAGACTGGTGAGTCTTTCTGTTCCAATGCAGACCAGAAAAGTACATCAAAAAACCCTCCCTATCCCTGTTTAGGATGGTCCAATCACAGCTCCTAATTTGTATCATGTGTCGAATGTGAAAGGCATCTCCTCTTGAATATTCTCACATCATTCAAAAACGCTGTTTCTCAGTCCTTTTGTTTTTTACTCGTAAGCCGCCATGTTTGTATTAAACAGACGATGTGAATGGACCATGCATTTCTCTGATTGGTTAATTCACCTGTCAAACACCCCCGTTTTGTTAAGAAAAGATACGGTTCCAGAGCCACACGTCTTTGTAAATAGACCTGTCACGATAATTACTATATTGATTTATCGTTCAATATATGAAAGCTGGAACAATATATTTTTGTGCTTGAGAGATTTGGAGTATTTTTGTTGTAATACAATACGATTTTAGCTGAGGGTTGAAATAGTAACTTCTGTGGCTCATTATTGCTTCATTCTGGTATTAATTTGTTGCAGCACAGGCCTTTTAATGATACTGCATATTTCAAATGTGTTTACTGGGATTGGACCTGGGATTATCTTGCATTATTGTTATTGTATCAGTGGCATAAAATTCAGTTCAATTCAATTCAATTTATTTTTGTAAAGCCCAAAATCACAACAGCAGTTGCCTCTTAGGGCTGAACATGAGAATTGATTTAACCAACAGAAAGTTAGAAAATCAACAATGAAAAAGAAGCAGACAAGCAAATTAATCAACAGAAAACAAGCAAATGGAGAACTGTCCCAGAACTTCCCCTGTCCTTAGACCCTCCTTCTCGGCAAGGAAAAACAAAAAGAAACACAGTGGGAAAAAGAGAAGCCTCGAGGAAAATAATTTAAATATTATCGTTTATCACAGTATATTTTTGTGGCAATATATCGTGCTTCAAATTTTGTTATCGTGGCCCATTTGTAAAGGTTTGTAAAACTGCGTGGTCTTGCCTAGTTAGGAAAGTAAAGGGGCAGGTGGAAATCAGCTCTGCAGCTCTACCAAAGTCAGTGGTTCTGTTTCTATTATTAGGTAATGTAGATCAAAATTGTGGTTTAAAATTAAAAAAATGTAAGATAATTATCAGCATGTGTTATAGGTAATGACTGAGAAATGTGCATGCATTCTTTTTACAGGCATAAATGGCATTATGTAAACTTATGTAAACAGCCAAAAAGACTTTGAACTAACTTTGATGCAACACCTTTGTCCCAGAAGCTATTATTTACATATTCATGTAGGCTTGTGTAGGCTTGACAAACAATAAAACTTAAGAGAAAGTCACGGCAGATTCTGAAACCTTCTGAAAATGCATTCTTAATTAGACCGGTTTTGATTCACAAATCTATACTATGAAGTTGGCAGACATGACGCAGGCTGGTTAAAAACAAACCAGGACTTTTTGTGACCGGTTGTTCAATCACTCCTCTAAACCTGCTCTGACCCCTGCTTCAACGCTGACCACCAACGCACCATGACTCACACTCAAGTTGTGTTCCACGTCCCCAGAGTCTTGCTGTAATATCTCCTGCTGTCTCCCGTTCCGAGGTAGTACTTAGTTTACTTGTGTATCCGAGAGAGTAAATTGTACTGTTGCGCTATATTTTTACATCAGTTTGATTGAGTAAACGTTTTGGTAACTGTTGCCGCTGTGTCTGAAATTGAGAAAAGCTTTATGTTGACAATATTAAACGTGCTGTACCTGATTTTTTTATTTAAAATCTGAAAAACAGAGCTAGTTCATTTTTAACGGGTTGCAGTGATCCATTGTTATTCCTCACTTACCTCATGCATTCCGAGCGTCCTAATTATTAGCACTTTCCATTACTTTCAGAGCCTAGAGAGGAGTTTGCCATCACGGTAATGCTAACAACAACTAGCATGCTAACCACACACTTCCTAATTCTCGGTTACAGGCTCTTTAAAATGAACATGAATGTCTTCCTTTTGGTGTTTTGTAATATGCACGGTCTATACTTTGGAGATACCGGAATTTGTTTCATGTTTCTTCATTCAAATTACATTCAAATTACATAAACTAAATCATATAACAAAAAGTACATCCAAACTCAGTAGAATATTCAGCAAATAAATTTTTACTTTTACTTGAGTAATTGTAATTTGGATCACTGCACCATACTACTTAGTAACTTAATAATAATAAGTAATGTTACTCTTACTTGAGTACAATGTTTGACTACTCTACCCACCTTTGCTCCTTTTACTCAGAGCTGCCGTGGCCTCGTATAATGATCTATTTAAAACCATTAGGGCTCCACCAATCGTATTTCATGATGACATAACACAGGCCTTGACACTGATAACCAGAGCAGTTCATTAGACTGACTGGCCACACTGCAAGACTGTATCCGCTCCAGTGCAATTAGTGCCATTTTACATCTAAATATATACTGCAAAATAACTAAAGGTGTGAATGTATTCATTAAAATAGAGTTCAGACTTTGGTGATAACACTTTTCAAGGGCAGTCTGAAATAAAAAGAGGAAACCAAACGCCAATCACTGACACCATCCAGGGTCTGAAAAAATAATGTGATATTTTCTTTGTTTTGTGACTCATTCATTTAATATGTATCACTATTGCACCTTTTTTCGTGAGCAGGTATTCACATTTCTGTTGTCGTCCAATTTAAAACACATGACTCATGAAACCGTCCAGTGTCCAATGATGTCATTTCTTGAAAGTGACTTTACCCGATTTTTGTCCACGGCGTTAAGCGAAATGGGCCTCATTCACGGATATTTGTTTGTAACTCCCACTTTAAGAAGATGCTGAGAGAACAACGTGTTCTTAAGAAGCAAAATTCCATCTTCAGAGCTGAGCCTAATCCAGATACAAATACCACAGCGCTCATTTACACAAAAATATATTTATTAAGAAACACCTTCTAAATGTGCATATATGAGCTCGACGGGTAACAAATGAGGAAGTCAGGCATAGCATAGCTTGATGAACTCCCAAAAACTGTATGTCTTCAGTGCATTTTTACTCGTTTTGATGAGCTAATCCATTCAGAACATTTGTGGCATGCAAAAATCATATTTCAAAACTTTCAAAACCTTCACACAAATCTAATAAAAATCCTTCCGTAGCCTGCTGTGTTGTACTACAAGATAAAGTCCTCAAGCGCGCTCACTTGTTGCTAGTGGGTGATGGCCAAAGGCTCAGTCTTTGTAATCAGGGTTAAAATGGGCCCTCTGCTTCATTATGGAATTAAACATCTGCTCAAATAATAAGACAAAAAATATCTTAACGACACCTCCCAATTTTTTTTCGTAACAATTATTTAAGTCAACATTTGCAAATAAAATAACAACAGGTTATATTCATATTTCATATTAATAGAACAGGAAGTTGAAGCTCATGAATACATAGATTTCACTGTTTATTAGCACCATTGATTGATTTTAAAAGATTCTTTTTCCAGACCAAAGTTTAGTTTGTTTTCATACCTGACAGTTTTGACTGCTCACTGGCACGCTTCCTCAGACTGGTCATGTGATGTTGCTGTGACGTGCTGGGTCAGCTGATTTAAACAGTATGCACAGTATCCCACGTGCGTAAGAGTAAAACAGCCCCTCGTCCTGGTTTATAGTCCCGTGATGTCCCAGAAGTCACGTGACCACTCTGAGGAAGAGCGCTAGGGAGTCGAAACTGTCAGGTATGAAAACAAACTAAACCTTGGTCTGGAAAAATAATCTATTAAAATAAATTAAAGGAAGACCAGATGACCCTCATTGGACTGCCACTGATTGACCCCTGGATCTGTACAAACAATGCACTTTTCTAGTTCATGTCAGGATATGTCTAAACACAGAACACACTATTTAAAGCCTTTGTGCACAAGACACATGCATTAACATAACCAGTTGATCCTGCCTATATACAACCTCCCACACTCATTTAACCAGCCTGCTACTGCTCGGCTCTATTTTCTCTGCTCCTGCTGTGAATCACGCAGAGACAGCGAGAAAAAGTGGGCGCTGACATCCAGCTCTCAACACAATGGAAACCAGTGTTCAGCAGAGATTTCATCAAATGTTAGCCATAACCTGCCTCGTGCCATTTATAGATCCTTCCACAAGTGGCTATAGCTAAAATAGATCCTGTACTTGACTGTTTTATGCTGTGTTGTTTTGAATAACCACATGGAGCAGCAGTACTAACAATAGCTGTAGTGTTTATGTAATTTTTGTATAAGGTATTTGCATAATATGTAGGTGTTAGTTTATTCAAATCAGAATTATATATTGTATGTTTTTGTCTATAATGGTGGAATGTGCGTTTTACTTCAGTGCGGGTTGTACAGGTGCATTCACTTTGCACAATAGCAGTGGTGCATTTCAGTTTTGCAACCATTGGTATTTATATGTCTGCTTGCTATAATGTATATAATTTTACCATCATATCCAAAAGGGCTTCTCTTTTATCTTCAAAAATGTATTGCAGTATTTTTCAACCATAAAAACAAAAGTAAAATTCGTTGCTTGCTACGGTGAAATGTCTCTATGAAGAGGCCTCTCAGTTCTGCAGTTTTTATTATTAAGCCGTCAATACTGCGGTTTACAATGAACAAAGTTTAAAACAGTGATCTACGAATGGCATAGTTTGTAGAGATGCACCCATCCAGCTTTTTCTGTTCCGATACCGATGTTGATACTTTGGCTTTAAGTATCTGCCATTACTCAATAATATACCGGTAATTTATTTCCTTTAAACACAAATGGCGTATGGTAAAAAGTTATTTTGTAATTATCAGTTATCATTTAAAGTAACTACAGAACAGCTTAGAAAAAATACAAGATCAATATCAAGGTGGTTTGGGCAAACATTGGCCAGTAAATCATCTTATTACACCAATTTATTGACCAAAATGGGATATCGACTAAAACGATGTGTTGGAACCGATATCCTACCCATCAACATTTTGCTTTCTTTAGCTTTTTAGATGTCATCCATGCATGTTTCAGTAATTTAGCGATCTCTCCCGGGCCCTTTTCGAACCCTCCTCACAGTTAGCTGTAGGATTCGGTCCAATGCTCAGCCCACAAGACCAAGATCCATGCTCCCACGCAACAATTCTCCATAAATATACAAAAGCATGAGACAAAACTACACAACAACTCGACAAACTTGATGCGATGTGCGGTAGTTTCATTAGCAGGATACACACTGATTGTCTTGTGATAGCGCTCTGAAGGGGGAGTGACTTAGCGTGGAGAGCAAAGGAAGGGGGGATTCAGAGCGTCAAAAACTAAAGTTAAACTTAGTTAATACATTGATTTCAGTGAATATAGCATTTCCAAAACAATAAAAGGTAACATGTTGATCTAAATATGTTATGTGTTAGTAGCCAGTTCCCCACAGAAGTAAAATACCTCCTCTTTAAAGATAAATCGCAACTCACAATCATGCAGTTCTAACTAAATCCACAAGAAAGATTATATTATGTAAACACGAGGTCTTTATCCTTTCTGTCTTGCTGCTAATGGTGTTTTGCCCAATTGACTCGCACTGCATCTGCTCAACTTTCCAAATGAGCAAGAAGTGAAGCTTTCTACACCGGTCATGACAAATTCTGACAACATGGTGTCACTGGAGGAGAGATTCATCACTCTAGTAAACTTGCCTTTTTCTGCCCGGAGTCTCTTTATCACCACGAGCGGGAAAAAACTGACTACCAATCAAATTCAAAGTTACAAATGAGCCGCTAGAGTGGAGTTTCTGTCAGATCTGTGGCACCAAACACAATAAATCCAGCTAGTTTTGTCCAACGCGTCACAGCAAAAGAATCTTATTTCCAATCTTATTTTATGAATGTCCCGGTGCGTCCTATAAACAGCAAAGATCCCAGATCCCAGATAGCATTTGCATTCAAGAGGCATGGAATTCTCAACGACTTTTCGCCGATGCTACATTTTACCCTTATGAATCATTGCTTTTCAGAGCTGATGACTGGCTTTAAAACTGTATTCCAAACCACGAGAAGGTCTTAATGCCATGTTTTGCCAACAAGTCAAGAAGTAGGAAGTATATATTTTACAGATAAACAAACTGCTTGGAAATGTTTCTCAGATTTATACATGTCAGTGAAGGAGCCCAAAATCTCATGTTTGGAAAGAAAATTTACCATGGTACTTTATAACATCATGTCAAAGTGTATCATATTCACAGGGAAATACTTGTTGCTGGAGAGATTGTGGTTGCCAGGTCTCCCACCATTATCGTGTTTTGAAATTACTACCATTTATTTTCAACATTAACAACCCACTTGACTTTAAAGGACACATATAAGGCAATTTATTTTTTTGCTTTTAGCCATGTCATAACATTGTTCCCTCATCAAAAACATACCTGGAGTTGTATTTTGGTTCATTGTTTGTTCATGTTTTGTTAATCTATTAATCCAAAGTCGTCGTCAAAAATGTTATATTTGCATTATTATACCGCGGAACGCATCTTTGCTCATGATTGGGAGCACGGCAAAAGTTCAAGAACAGGTGGGCGGGGTTTGAGTCTGCACGAGAATATTTCCAGATGTGCTACTGGCTGATAGCAGACGATACAGACGTTGCGATAGCCGTTTTCGCCTCAAAAAGTGTCTGAGAAAAGTTGCCAATTACCAAACAGAGAAATATAAGTAGCAACAATTTTATTTCGATTCCCTGATAAATGTAGATGATGTCAGCAGAAAACAGGCTCCTCTCTCAGTGGAGATCTATCACCTGCACCAAAAAGGCTGTTGACCCAACTCTTACATTGTGTCCACAACCAAAGCATGGATCTTCTAGCATAGTAGTCACTTCATTGGAAACGGAGGTGTAGTTTATAAAGTGTCTTTTCCAAATATAGATAGTATTTTAAGTAAGAAAATGTGAAATACTTAGGCTAAGCTGACCAAAAGCATATTTAAAAGGGAATTAAAGCCAGCAGAAAGTGTAATACGTGTCCTTTAAAACTTCTTTCAGCAATGGAAACACTAGATGGATGGTAAATGGTAACATTTTTATATAGCGCTTTTCCACCTACAAGGAGAGCTTTATATCAAGGAACCACTCACCCATTCAGACACACATTCATACACCAGTGTACGCAGACACTGAGGGCGGGGTGGGTTAAGTGTCATGCCCAAGGACAAAATGACAGCATTCATCTGTGGGAGCTGGAATCGCACCGCCAACCTGTGGGTCAGTGGATCTGACCCCTCAACCAATGATGTGTTTCATCGAGAGCGGGATTTGAACTGCCAACCTTCGGATGAATGGACAAACACTCACAGGATATCTTTAGAATGTACTTTTAGCAACAGGGAAGAAATGTAATGGATGACGCAGAATGAACCAACTGTCAAGGATCAGGCTCAAATAACAATGGGCCATTACAAAATGGAGAAAATGATCTTTTCTTAAACAAAAAACAAAACTTAAAAAGTTAAATATTAAAAAAAAGTTAAGGTCGCTCATTTCGCCACATTGCAATGGCCAAACGTGAAAGGAGGAGAGCGCTGGTGTTTCGCTGATTGGCTTTAATGGTTGGATTATGCTGAACGTCTGTTAACTGCTAGCTACAGTTTATTTTGGGTTCTACAGAATCGCAGCTATACTAATGAGCAGATTGCCTAAGGCTCAGTTAATCCTGTGTAGGCTCCAATAGCGAATAGCATTACTGGTGCAAATGGACACTTATCCCAAACTTGTGATGTATTACTGAGCCGTGTGCAAAAGAGGAGGGGTCAAGGAGAGGTCGGCAGTTGCCTTGGGGAAAAATGCCAAAAGGAAGATTAAAATGTCATTAAGGGAAATTTGTCTTGTCAAATATGGGATTGGAAATGAATGTTTTCTCAAAAGTGTGAGGAGATCAGCGCAGCCCAAGGCCTTCTGGCGAAAACCCAAATGCCATGGATTACTGGGTCAGCGATGAGATAGATTAAACTGGGGTTGACCAAAAAAGCGAGCTCCTGGAGAACACACTTATCATCTTGAAAAAGTGAATTAAAATGATAAAATTAGCCTTATTTTCAAATATTTATTTTAAGTCTGTTGCTAAGACGGTAAAACCATATTTCTTCAGTTATTTTGGTATTTCTTTGCCAGAGTGAAGCAAACATGTTATCTGCTTTCTAGTATGAAGTGATTTGTGTATTGATTTGGCATCTTTTTTTTTATGCCAGATGCCCTTCCTGACTCAACATTCTCCATTATATATGCATGAGATTAGTGCAGTGGTAAGTAAGTTAGCCTGGAATACTCGCATCAGTAAAACACATGTCAATTTCAAAACTACTAGCATCAAAATTGTACTTTCAGCTAACTTTTGGAGAGCAAAAATTTCACAGTTACACTTTAAAAGCTATAAATGGATACATCCAAGAATGATCATACATTTTGTGGATTCAAATTGGGTTATTAATTGCAGAGTATGCCATGACAAAAGACTGGCATGCTGATCCGAGTTCTCTAGAGCAAACGCTAGGTCAAATATCTTGTGTAGCGTAGCCTTTAGCTTGTTAGCCGTGTAAACACGTAAATGCTAATTATTAACCCTGTGATCTTTTGGCCACCCTGGTCCTTTTAACCTCCCGATCTTTGCAACTCTGCCCCGTGAACAAACACACACATGACCTCAGCTAATTGGTTGCCAACTTCTGTAATTGCACAGACAAGCAGGCACAAATACATGCTTCACATCTGATTGTGTCATACAGTTCCACATATAGTTATCTACAATTACTCGCTCCACGCGGCATGACAGAGGATTTCAAGCGTTTCAAAAATGATTATAAAGAATTACGCGCATGTAAACTGCACCAACAAACTTTCGAACCACCAACGGCTCACTTACAAAAACATTCATACTTTCACAAGGTGGGTGTCTATCTTAAAAGGCTCACTATGTAACTTTTGTGGTTGGGGTAGGGCGCTGCCATCGAATGATCCACAGTATGGCATTAAACCTATCTAGCATTTTGTGTTTTATAGCTCAAAATACCTTCAAAACATGCATTGGCTGTGTCCAAATGTCCACACTATTCCCTAGTCAGGGCACTATTTAGTGGTGTCCAAATGTCCAGTTAGTGAGAAAATACTGCACTTAAAATTTCCCATAACGCACCTTGAAAAAGTAGTAAACCGGCCAATACTGACCACAATGCAATGCGAGAGTCAGAAAAACAACAGCGCGACTGAATGAAAGCAGATAGAAGCGCTGGTTTATTGCACTGTTGATCCTTGATTATGAATAAAACACTCGTAAATAAACTGTTGTTGCGTAAAGTTCCTGTATAAAGTTAACAGAGTGATAATTTCCACGTCTCAGATTAAAAAATGAATAATCCAATTCATTTACGTGAGATCTATCTCGACAAAAACTTGTATGATTAATATTAGTCCAATCTGATTCTTATTTATGGCAGATATTAAGTTTTAGTTTTAAGTAGATATTTAGTTTTGAGTTTAGCAGACTTTTTTCACCCAGACGCCAGAGTCACATGACCTGAAAGTATTAAGCTGCGTGTCCGATCTGTGATGAGTGCATAGTCCGCTAAAGAGTGCGGGGCTGTGTAGTGGATGAGGGGTTAGGGGCTAGGGTGGACATTCAGACACAGCCATTCTTACTGATCTGACCTGTAACTTGACCTGGAAGTATAATCTCATTGTTTCCATGGAGATAGATACATTTAATATTATACTGTTGAACATTCTAGGCTCAGCAATAGCATCTCCATAAAGACAAGCAAGTGGCAAACCATCCACCAGCAAAGTTATATAGTGGATCTTTAAAAACAAATGCACTGGTGAAGCTGGAATTCAACCGGCAACTTCTCCATGTGTAAGATGACTGCTCTGTCACCACTGAGCCACTTTTGCTGAGAAATTTCACTTCAATATCTTTTGTAAAGATGTGTCCGTACCACTTTAAAATAACAGGATGACAGTAGCTCGGCTGGTAGAGCACCAGATCCACTGATCCAAAGGTTGGCAGTTCAAATCCCGCTGGTAGAGCAGTCAGATTCACTGACCCACAGGTTGGCGGCACAATTCCAGCTCCCACAGATGAACACTGTCATTATGTCCTTGGGCAAAGGTACCAGGGTTATGTCCTTGGTCTGTGTACAGTGGTGTGTGAATGGGTGAGTGGTTCCTTGATGTAAAACACTTTGAGTTTTACATCATTTACATTTGAGCCTTGAAGGTGGAAAAGTGCTTTATAAAAATGGGACCATAACTACACTATAAGAAGCTTTAATAAAGCATTAATTCATAGCTTAATAAGAATGATTCAGGCTTAGTAAGTACGTAGTAACTAAGGGGTTGGGGTTAGTTGGGTTTTCTTACTCTAATAAACTCTGTTCATTTCATTTGTTCATTATGTTTGTTATTGTAAAGCGTTACCCGAGTGTCTAATTTTGTTCTTCTTTGAGGCTTCGTGTTCTTCCATGCATTTTTATTCATATCCCAAAAGTAAATATGCCCAGCAGCCCAACTTGTACTGGACATTGTGCAAGTTTCTACCATATAAAAAAATCAAGGTGAATCTTAATGACTAGAGAACATAAGTAGCTTTATAACTGGCCTAAAGGTGTGTTCCCATGTTTAGTCTGATAGCTTTGTCCACACTTCAGAGGCTGTTTTCCCATTGTCCCTCATGGTACAGTAGTTTTCTGAGGCAGTGTAGAGTCTATTGTATCATGTGGAAAAGACATGCTTTTGAAAAATATCAAAAGTGCACTCAGGGCTAAGGATGGTTAAAATGCCTCCAAGCTCTAGCAACAAAATGTCACTTTGAGAATATCTGAGAACGTCTGTATTCTTCAAACCAGTATTTCCCGACAATAGCTGCACTGAAGATGGCAGTTCAGTTACATTCAAGCCTGTGAAGAAACAGATTTAAAGGTGCACTATGTAACTTTTCCATTGCTTTGAATGTTCCACAGTATGATGTTATACTTATCTCTCTTGCATGTATTCAACTGCAGGTGGTTTAGTGCTAAATAACACTAAAAGAACATGTATTTTTAATCTGTAACTTGGCCTGGTAGTATGACCAGCTTGTCTCCATGACGATAGATACATTTAAAGCCATACTGTGGAACATTCGAGGCAAAGCAATGGTCGCATTTTTATATAGCACTTTTTCACCTTCAAGGCACTCACGCGCTTTTACATTAAAGAGCCACTCACCCGTTCACAGTCACATTCATACACCAGTGTACGCAGACACTGGGGGCGAGGTGGGTTAAGTGTCTTGCCCAAGGACACAATGACAGCATTCATTTGTGGGAGCGGGAATCGCACCGCCGACCTGTGGGTCAGTGGATCTGACCCCTCAACCAATGATAACATCTCCATGACAACAAGCAGGTGACGGACCTTCTATGTGCTCCAGTGCTCGTTGTATTAAAACTGCATAATGCTACTTTTTGTTTAGCTCTTCATCCAGTTCAGTCATCTGTTTGCTCAACTAATTATGGTTCTTGTTTAATTGGTCAGAAAAGAAACTTATTTAGACCATAATAAACCACATTCCCTGCTGTCTTTAATATGCATTTTACATTAGCTATTAGCATGTGTATGGAAGGGATAATAGCACAAAGGCAATCTAAAGCAATAAAACTAAGTCCCACAGTAAAACAGCATTTTATATAGGCTTATGTGGAGCGCTTATTTGTTTGCTAACACACAAACAATGCATGCTAAATGAATAATGCATGAAGTCACTTAATGAAATAATGGAAGATAAACAGTGATGTCTCTATACAGCCGAGACGGAGCAATGTAGCAGACACCAGCTTGTTTTTGGGCTGTGAAATCTAATAGGCATATTATCATTACAATTTCAAAAAGTAGGCTACACTGCAAATAAAAGTCTTGTTATAGTACAGTATGCAGCCGGAGCTCCTACTGTTGGAAAGAGGTACTACAATCACAACTGCACCTGGTGCCAGTGCCTTAACCTGCGGGTAGAGGACACATGTAAGTTTTTCTCATTCTCAGAACCTCCAGAATTCACTCACTGAGCTGCAGGTGCTACGGTGGAGGATTCAGATTCTGTTTTCTGTTTGGATAATCGTCTTGACAATGAAAACACCAAATTAAAACACAAACTTGGCCATCATCTCCAAGTTTTTTGTAATTAAGAATAACTGAGCGTTACAATTGTTATCAGTAAGAGACATATTTGTTTTGATCATGTCTACTTCATATCTGGGGGCAGAGTTAGGTCATGTTTATGAAATTTAAAATAAAAATGCACACACTGTCCCTTTAAAAAGATGAAATTATTAATCTTTTGACACATTTGCATTGATATTTAGGGATGGCAGTGGCTCAGTGGTAGAGCAGTTGCCCGTCACTCTGTTCTGGCCAGGACATACTGCTATTTTATCCTACAGCAAGGCGTGTCATCTGACTTTTTCTTCCCTGTGCATGTACAGTGGTGTATGAGCGTGTTTGAGAGTGCAAATGCGGGACAATGTTATGGAAAGGACAAAATTTGCCCACAGCTACAATCCAGCATTTCATGTATGTTCATTGTTTTATAACACTAAAGATTTCACATGTTACAAGTTAATAATACACGTCTGGAAAAGCAAAATGTCTATTTTTACTACTTGCAAGCACGGATCAGTCATAAAACACCCCTGTTTGGAAAGGCTAAAAATGGCATAGTAGCAACACAAAAGCTTTTATAAAATGAAAAACACATGATTATTCGCATTCATTTGTTGTATAGTATATAACGCAGTAGCTCTCCTCGTCTACACAAAGCAAGTATATTGTCACCTTGTGTTGTGCGTATTGATTGTTATAATGTTACCATCTCAAAAACACACCTGGAGTTGTGTTTTGCTTCATTTACACGTTTCCAAAGCTCAAAATGCTCTGTTCCCCCTTGTGATGTCATGAAGCAGTAGTTTTCAAGTGAACAGTTCAAGTTTACCTTTAGTTCAGTACAGATTGAACATTTAAGTTGTTATAACTACTCTGTACAGTACCGTATTCACATTCATTTGTTGTAGTAAATATAACGCAGTAGCTCTCCTCGTCTACACAAAGTTGTCACACCCATATGCTGATATGTTTAGCATTGCCACTCTGCAGATGTCTGTTGTTGTGCGTATCGATTGTTATTGTGTCATATGTCGTCCCTATTAGAGGTGGGAAAAACATGGCCGCCGCCCTGAGCAGCTTGTATACTGTAGTTTAATTGCAACGTGACGCACAGCTACGGTCCCAGCTGGTGTGTGTGCGCTAACTCACGATCGATCAGGGAGGAGCATGCCACTGCCACACAAGACCTATGGCACTCATTTAAAACTAACATGGCAGCCGCTGATGGAGATACGGGCGTAGAGCTAGAGAATGACTTCATTATCTCAGCGTACTGTACAGTATAGTTTTAAAACAATAATCTTGTACTTAAGGTTTCGACCAAAGTGTACTTTGGACATATATTTATTAGAAAATTAGCAAGTATAGCAAAGCGCACTGCAATGTCTCTCAAATATTAACACTCCTGGACGTGTTTAAAATGTAAAATTTATACAAAATCCTACTATTAAAATATATGTCGCTTATCACAATGCTTGTCAGAAAAATGTTTCATAATCATTCAGCCCTACTCAGAGTCTCCATAAATCTGAAAGTTTATACAGGGCATCTGGCTTAAAAAATCTTCTGCAAAATGCCACATATATGACAAAAACAAAAATATGCATGTTGAACCAAAATATGTACGTGTGTAGGTTGCATATAACTCCTTGAAATGCCCTTTCTCCTCTTTTTTACTGCTATTACAGCCACTTTTGACCCACCCATGTCGGCAGCCAAACAATCTGCCACCTCAGCCTCTCCATCTTCTTTTCAACCAGATGATATAAAAATTATATGTTTAACATGTATATTAAAAAATCCAAATATATTAACACTATATAATAACTACACCTTAGTGGGTATTTTTTTATATAATTTTTATATAATGTTCCCTCGTCAAAAACATGCCTGAAGAGGTTTTAGATGTCATTCATGCATGTTTCAGTAATTTAGCGATCTCTCCTGAGTCCTATTCGAACCCTCCGTACGGTTAGCTGTAAGATTCGGTCCAATGCTCCGCCCACAAGCCTACGTCACCCATGCTCCCTCCAATGCTCGCCCACAAGCCTACGTCACCCATGCTCCCACACGACAATTCTCCATAAATACACAAAAGCATGGTACAAAACTGTACACAACAACTTGACAAACCTGATGCGCTGTGCAGTAGTTTCATTAATGCACACTGATTGTGTTGTGATAGCGCTCTGAAGGGGGAGTGACTTAGCGCAGAGAGCAAAGTAAGGGGAGCCTCAAAGATGAAACTGAAACTTATAAAACACGTTACTTAATAAACTTAATACAGCTTAAGCCATGACATTACAATATAAAATGCAACCTGCCTTCATCTTATTCACTTTGCGAACTACTGCTACTTGCAAGTCATATCCACAGTTTGATTCATTAGCTTGCCATTTTAGCCTGGCCTCTCTGTCAGTCTCCCACACTCTCCTGTATTATTTTGTCAGCAGAGTAGTTCAGCTGAAAACGCATTGTGCAGAGCCAGTCAAGGGGCAGCTCTGAGGATGTTACGAGTGTAGACAAAATACACTTACTCAGTTTGTCTTGTGATCTAGGCGAACGGAGGGTTACACTGCTGTGAGAATGGAAAACTTCTCAACATGCAAAGGGAGTAAATATGTAGCTTCTGTGTACTGGATAGAGTTTAAGAAGTACAACTGGATATTGGTATAACGCTTTTTGCAGGTTTGAAGAATAATATGGAAACATTAAAATGAATTCAGTCTTTAAATTTAAAGGTCTTATATGACGCAAAAAACTGACTCTTGTGAGCTTTTGGCTGTGTTATAATGCTGTCACATTGTCAAAAACAAGGCTGGAGTTGTGTTTTGTTTCATTCACACATGTTTGAGTAACCCTTTATTATTAGTCTGTCTACATCTCCAAAGCTCAAAATGCTCTGTTCCACCTTGTGATGTCATCTAGTGGTAGTTTACAAGTTATCATCTACCTTTTACCTTTAGTTCAGTAGAGATTGGCAATTCCAGGGCTGAAATGATCCAAATCATTTTAATGGAGTTTAAGTGGAGCACTTCCATGTGACATCATAAGGTGGAACAGAGTGTTTCCAGTGTGAGAGAAGAGCTCAGCCTAAATATGCAGAGTTTGTGTGTTAAACATGATTGAATGAAACAAAACACAACTACAGTATATGATTCTAATTTGTTCTGGTTAAGATAAGTGCCTGAAATACAGATAACTGAGAAATGAAAAACATAAGCTGTGCATTTGTCTGGATAATAACTGATCAATGGGATTAGAGTGAAAAGTTATCATAAGTTTCATAGAGATTAACAATTCAAAGCTAAATAGTATTTCTTTAGTACGTTTGAATTACCTATTACCAATCAGGCATGAAATTTGGAAAGAATCATGGGAAAACAACTGTGTGACATTATTCCAGACAGCTGTGTGGGCGGAGCTTGATGGGAACCATGTGGAAACAACTACATGAGACTATCCCAAACAGTTCTTTCTGCGTCGTGGTGCCATATGAAACTGTCACAAGTTCATAGGTCAAACTAAAACGACAATAAAGCTTCAGTTTGAGATGCGTTTTAGTGAAGACAATTTGAGCACTGAAATCATGAGAAAATGTATGGACTCTGAAACATGGCGGAGCACTTCCAGGACTGCCACTTAATGACATCACAAGGTGGAACAGAGCGTTTTCGAATGCTCTAAATATGCAACTTAAACAAGCACGACTGAAAATACAACTCCAGGAATGTTTCTGAAGAGTAGTCTAACCCATATTAAACACGTAAAAAGCCCCAAAAGTCAAGCTAGCTTAATTTAGCATGTGTAAATCAGTGCAGACTGCTAAATCCCTTACTGTACAAGTCAATCTGCAGCCTCTCTTCTTGTAAACAGTGTTTCTTATAAATATTTAATTCCATACTTCTTGTGCTGGATCACCTGCGCTTGTAAACACGGCTCCAACCATTTCATAATTACCCCACAATCTTGATGAAAACGCAACGTGCTCTACGCTACATGCAAATGATGTTGGGATTCCTACACACATAGCATCGGAATAAAGGATTTAAAGAAAAAAATTCAAGTTTAGGTGCAGTGCTGCAATCCGGAATACTCAAGGAGGAGGAGGAGGTTGCCATGGAAACAGAGTTACATGGGCTTGAAAATGAAAGCGTCTGAGGGTTTGGAGTTTCACTGTACATCAATTTTTAAATCCAGGGATTGTTTTTTTTCAGGCTCCTACGTCAGCCTTTCCAGAGACGAGGAAGACGAGAAAACGACATGGAAATTATCATGAAAGATGTTGCTAATGCTTGCCATCAAACACCGTATTAGAGCGCTAACAGAGAGAGGGAGAGTGGCTAATTAGAGAGGCATTAAAATAACTGCGGCGTTTACATGTTGCTAGCTGTTTGATTGCAACACTGTACATATAGAGCTATAAGGGAACAACACGCGGTGATTGGTAAGCTCTCGTAGCACTGATGTAAAGCAAACGGCTGATAAAGAATGTACACGGATTATAGATTATTTATTATGTAAACATGAAAAGATGAATGGATTTTGTTAATTTGATGGGGACACTGCATATTAATGGGCATCTGTAATTATGTAAGACCAAGTCGTTTCCCTTGTGGACCAATATAGTTTGTAGCAGTGTTTGTGTCATTTTTGAAATAGGAAAAAATAAGAAATTAAAGGTCCGATATTACACAAAACTGACCCTTGTGAGCTTTAAACCATGTTATAGCGTTACCTCCTCAAAAACATACCTGAAGTTGTGTTTTGGTTCACTTACACATGTTTGAGTAATCCTGCATTATTAATCCGTCTCAAAACGCTCTGTTCCACCTTGTGATGTCATGAAGTGGTAGTTTTCAAGTGAGCAGCTGCCTTTTACCTTTAGTTCAGAACAGATTGAAATAGAGGGCTGAAATTATCCAAATGATTCTAGTGAAGATGCATGGAGTTTAAAAATACAGTGGAGCACTTCCTGTATTACCACATGACATCACAAGGTGGAACAGAGTGTTTTCAGTTTGAGAGAAGAACTCAGCCTAAATATGCAGGGTTTGTGTGTTAAACATCTAGTGAAGATGCATGGAGTTTAAAAATACAGTGGAGCACTTCCTGTATTACCACATGACATCACAAGGTGGAACAGAGTGTTTTCAGTTTGAGAGAAGAACTCAGCCCTAAATATGCGGGGTTTTGTGTTAAACATGTGAATGAAACAAAACACAACTCCAGGTCTGTTTGTGATGAGGAAACAACATCATAACATGGATCAGAAAATAGTGTAATATGGGCCCTTTAAATCCATCGTCTATAGTAAAAACTAGTCAAAAAAGCTGCAAAAAGTGCTGATTAAAAATATAAAATAATAAGTAACATCACAAACCGGGGTATTCAGTGATATTTCTGCACTTTTACTGAAAGCGACCTATTCTGCAAAATCAACTTTTTAGAGTTTTGAACCATGTTATAGTTGTTTCACCTTCGCGTTTTTCCACTCACTTTCACCTTGTTTGCACCTCTCCAGTTCACGCCCACTACTGCTCCGTCTGTCTTAATCAGTGATAAACGTAGATTTCAGCATCATTGTGTAATTTTTGTAACACAGCGCTCCTGTTTCTTTTATTAAGTCGTTTAGATCAATATTGCGAGTTAATATGTCCAAATTATAATAACATAATGATTTGCTCATTTAACTACTCTCTCTTCATTGTGTCATTTCAGCTGCTCTTCACCAAACTATATGCACCGCAGCAGCAGAACCATGAGCCACCTCACCTCTCCATCTCCTCCTCTTCATTACCACCAGTGTTCATAGACTAACAATCCTCATTCTCTACATTCATCTCAACGGCTCCCCAAGGCTTAGCTGACCATATTTTGTCATTCAGATTGACGCTATAGTAAATAAGCCTATTGTAAATCCAGTCTCTCTAATAATACACCCCCCTTTTCTTTAGTCAAATGGTTTGATCCACAGATAGCCTGACCCGGGCTCAGCGCCCGGCCCCGGCCCCGGCCCAGCGCTCACGCAGCAGCCACCTACTGCCGGGCCACACCACATGGACAGGCTCTGTGGTCCAGCACTCACACTGGAGAGAGCAGCCAGTGGCACATGGCCGTGTTGGGACTCGGGCCGAGACGATGTCAGACTTCATTATCTGTGCTTAAATGTCTCGTGTTTTTGCAGCAGTATCAGCTGCTTAAACATTCAAATGAGTTGATTTGGGATCTCTCCATTGCTCTCTCTCTCTGTCTCTCTCTCTCTCTGTCTGTCTCTCTGTCTCTGTCTCTCTCTCTCTCTCTGTCTCTCTCTCTCTCTCTATCTCTGTCTCTGTCTCTCTCTCTCTCTCTCTCTCTCTACAGACACATCTCTCCCCTCGTCTGTGGAGCTGACACTAGTGCGCACTGTCAGCCAATAGCGTTGTGTGTCTCAGCTCTAAGACCCGCCTCTCTCCGTCTGATTGGTCACAGTCACGTGCACGTGCACAGGCAGAGGAAGCGCTGGCTTTTGTAAACAGCTTTTGGATCTGCTTCTATTAAATGTAAGTCACTTTGCTCCAAGTGTAAAATGTTCTACCATCACCTGTTTTTACTCATGTGCGACCGTCACAGAAACCACAATATAAACACACACTATATAATCTATTGGAAAATACAGAGGTAATTAATTAGGCCTATTGTATTGTATAATGAGAACGATGTGAGGCTAATATCTGACCATGTTTGATATATTTTAATAGACAGCAGGTTTAATATTTATACTCAGCTACTATGACTGACATCATAAAAGGTAAAGAAACCGACACAACACCAGGTAAGACACACATGACAATAACACCATTCACACGCATCATTCAAGCAAGGAAAAAACAACTAGATAGAAGACGGACCGAGAAGGACAGAGAGAGAGAAAGAGAGGGAAGAGAGAGAGCGGGAGAGACAGAGAGAGAGAGAGAAAGAGGGGGGGAGGGAGAGAGAGAGAGAGAAAGGGAGAGGGAGAGAGAGAGAGAGAGGGAGGGAGAGAGAGAGACAGGACAGAAAGAGGGAGAGAAAGAGAGATAGAGAGAGACAGAGAGAGGGGAGACAGAGAGAGAGAGCGAGGACAGAAAGAGGGAGGGAGAGAGACAGAAAGCGAGAGAGAGACAGACAGAGAGAGGGGGGGGAGGGAGAGAGAGAGTGACAGAGAAAGGGAGGGAGGGAGAGAGAGAGAGTGAGGGAGAGTGACAGAGAGGGAGGGAGAGAGAGAGACCAGGAGCATTTGTTTTAGGTTCAGATTATTTTAATAGTTGTATTAGTACAGTTTAAATTACAGAAAGGACTGAGGAGGACTAAACAATAGGCCATAGACTACAAAGCAGGACTTGACTCCAACACCTAGGCCATAGTTTGGGAGCCACTGATCTAAAGAGACAGTGATAAAAAGAGACAGATAAGAAAGAGCGTGCGGCGTGTTGGGGTGTGGTATTTTTGGCGTGCGCTCTATTGATCCTGTCATTTCTGTCTTCTAGTTGAAATTTATGTGTAAAGTAAGATTACAGCTTCTAAATGAAATTGTTGGATATTTTTATAAGAAAGAGACTTCAACATGAGACCAGGTTAATGACTTATGGTTTATCTCCAACTACTTGGTGCCTGCCGGTGCAGTTCCCGGTGTTGTCTGGGTGTAGATAATATGGTAAGATTATAGTGAACAATTGCTCGTATTCTCTTGGGTCTTCCAGGTAAATAAAAACTGCTTTGTCCAGTCTTTGCCCTGAGAGGTGTAGTACAGCACAAACACACGGGCCTTCAGTCACGCTGTATCAGTGTGTCCTGCTGACCTCCCTCCAGAGCCGCTCCAGGCCAGGGGCATTCCAACACAATATTGTATTTTTGGGTTATGGGTTCCCAAAGCATTGTCATCTCAATCATGTACTGTTGTTTCTCTATAGTGTGTAGCTGCATAAGGAATACTTTTATGTAGTGTCAGATAATGAGAACGCAATTGTCACTTTGACCGATAAATTACTATGAAACAGAACCAATTTCAAATCAGAATTTCATATTTACTGATGTATTTACTAACTTTGATGAAATGATTAAAGCTGCACTATGTAACCTTTTTTGTAAAGGGCCCGTCAGCTGCTTGTCTCCATGGAGATTTTATTGCTTTGTCTGGAATATTCCACAGTATGACATCAGGCAAGTTACAGGTTAGGTCTGTGGAGAGGCGAGCCCACAGTATGTTTTATGTACGCATGTTTTATAGGGTATTTTTTGAGCGATAAATCCAGTGGTCTTGTTTCTTTTATTAAGTTGTTTTAGATGAATATTTCAATTTAAAATGTGCAAATTGTGACATAATGATCCGCGGGTGTCATCGATTGTAACTATGTAACATCCACAGGAACAGTATGTCTTATTTAAGATTAGATTAGCAGCCAATTGTACACATAACTCATTTAACTACTCTCTATTCATTGTGCCATTTCAGCTGCCCTTCACCAAACTATACGCACCGAAGCAGCAGAACCATGAGTCACCTCAGCCTCTGCATCTCCTCCTGTTTTAAAATGTATTTTTTGAGCAATAAAACCAACTGTAATTGAACAAACGCATGTTAGATCAGTGTAAAACCAAACTGTGGAGGACGCAGGCAAAGCAATAATCTCTCCATGGTCACGCACCCCACACTGGAAAAGTTACATAGTGAACCTTTTAGAATTCCTTTGTGTTTCATTGCGGCTGAATCAAAACTTGACTTGACTCATTTTAAACCAAGTTGCTAAAGATTGGTGGCAGTCATCACAGCTAACGAGCAATATGGGATCCGTCAATAATTCAATTGTCTAGTCTGAAGTAAATTGGACATTTTAAAATGAAACTAAAATCCTTCCAGTTCCCAACCAACCACAGCCGAACCGTAGTCACTTCTACTGCCTCCATTCTGCGTCATATTTAATAACTGTCCTCATTCTACCGTTATATAGTTTTGCATATATAAAGTCATCAAGCATTGTAGAGCCTAAAGCATTAAACATGATAATATACGCCAGCATAAATCCTCTCTCACAACTATGGGGTGTTTTTGCGAACTACAATGTACTGGTGTTGTTACCATGGGCGTATACTAGTCTGTGTGTCTTATACTTGTTCTGATACAGCTCAAGATCATTCTAAAGCTATTCAGGAAAGGTTCTTTTCTGTTCTGTGCATGTGACTTTTTAGTATCCATATTTGGTATCTAGTTTCGATACTAGTTTTAGTATTGATTAGTATCTGATTTTCAATACTTTTGACAACCCTACAATGAACTCCGGCTCCTATGTCACACCTCCATATGATCCCATTTCATCCGAACTAAAAACTAACACGACTTCCAATGACTTTACAATGACGCAGTGTGTAAAACTGGTGTCAAATCGATTCAGAATGACCACTGCGGAGAATTTTACTTGGGGCATTACTCTTCTGGTGCAAATGGATTCTCCCTAATTCCACAGGGGCCTTAGAGAGCGAGCGATTTCTCCCAGCACACCTCAAAGTTGTACAAAAAAAGAAAAGCCCCCTGGAATAGCTTTCGAGAAAATGCATAGGAGAGACTTGTAGATTGCTTTTTCTATCCCAACTGAAGGCCATCCAGTTCGATGCAGGCTAGAATGTATCATCTGCTACGTGCTAACCGCAGTAATGATGATATCTGTGTATGTTTACCACCCAGGAAATCAATTAGATGCTATTAAATAGTCAATGAAAAGGCTATTTGGAAGTGCGCTTTTAACACCAAGAGAGCACTGTATATGTGTGGAATCGATATCTTAAGTAATACACAAGACAAGTCCCAGGAGTTGTCAGATTTGGAAAAAGCTGCAGTTTTTTTTAGGTCGTAGAATTCCCACTGTTAAAGGGCCCATATTACGCTATTCTCTGATCCATGTTATAATGTTGTTTCCTCATCACAAACAGACCTGGAGTTGTGTTTTGCTTCATTCACACACATTTAACGCACAAACCAAAGCTGAGTTCTTCTCTCAAACTGGTGCTTCATTCCACACATTTAACGCACAAACCAAAGCTGAGTTCTTCTCTCAAACTGGAAACACTCTGTTCCACCTTGTGATGTCATGTGGTAATACAGGAAGTGCTGCACTGTGTTTTTAAACTCCATACACCTTCACTAGAATCATTTGGATAATTTCAGCTCTGTATTTGCCACTCTGTTCTGAACAAAAGGTAAAAGGTAGATGATAACTTGGAAACTATCGCTTCATGACATCACAAGGTGGAACAGAGCATTTTGATCTTTGGAGATGTAGACAGACTAATAATAAATGGTTAATGAAACATGTGTGAATGAAGCAAAACACGACTCCAAGTGTGTTTTTGAGGCCGTAGCAACATTCTAACATGGCTTAAAGCTCACAAGAGTCAGTTTTGCATAACAAAGGACCTTTAACAACTTAATATTCTGTTACTGAGAAAAAAAAAAAAATGCTATCCTTTTAATTCTGAAATGCTTCAGTTAGTTTATCAGTTCATAGTCTTTTCTCAAATGTTAATCCTCTTGATGCAATACTATAATACTAAAAATGCAACCACATATTTCTAAGATCGTACATGAAAAGAATAAACACACAGGAGGTACTTGGTAGTTGTGAGTCATAAATATTATCTCCAAGAAAGTATTGATGCAAAAGTCATGTGGGTACTGAGGTTTACAGGGAATCCTCCAGCTAGGTACTCCTGTCCAAGACCCTGACTCAAGACCTGAGGCAATAACCATTTCAGTCAGGCCGCACCAGTGGTATAGATCGATGGGTCAAATGCATGGGTCAAATGCAAAAGAACTTTTCCATATGGCGACATTTGAGTCTACCTTATCTTTCTAACATTGCAAAATCTATATGTATAATAACGTTTAAATAAAATATTGCATCCTTACTTCTTCTTGTTCTTCTGGTTAGGTTTCCGTTAGCAACCAAAACTATGTCTCTGAACACCTTGTCCTCGCTCTTGTTGATTCTACAACTTGGCAACATGCAGAAAATTGGCAACTTTTCACATTGCAAGTTTCTGGAATAGTTTTAGTTTTTAAATGTGTTCGCCGCTGCATTTTGAAGTCCAAATCACTGCTCCGACAGTTATGACTGAATGCCTCACCCCACTCTACACTCCCCATGTCTTACTGCTTATAATTCCATATTAATGAGGTCAGCTCTGTGTTCCCACATACATTTCGTTGTACGGTTATGGTTAGGGCCTGGTTTTGACATTATTGTTTAGGTAATCGCCAGGGTGAGAGTAATGAATGCACTTTAAAGCAATAACATGTGACTTTCTGGCACGTGACCTTCATGATTCCATGGAAATAAAAAGTTAAAACCATACTTTGGAACATTCTCTATGAAGACAGATACGTTTTGTGCCATACAGTGGAATATTATAGCCATAAGAACGATATTTCCATGGAGACAAGCGGGAAGAGGCCCTCCTCCAGGCCAATAAAGAGTCAGGTTTGTGGAGATGCAAGCCTGCTCATAGTAAGGACGCATGTTTTTTTTTCAAAATTATGTCAGTGAAATCTTAGTCTTATATTAGTTTTTGGCTAAAAAGTTACACAGTAGGGCTTTAAAGACTATATTTGAATGTGAGAAAACAGGATTGTGTGAACGTAGAGCCGTGGGAACATAGATACCCTCCCATAATATCTTCGACAAAAATCAACTTGAACAAAAAATACCGTTACAACCTTTTCAAAAAACAACAAGCCCCAAATCCTTACTCACCTGTGGTCTCTACGATGCCCTCCAGGATGACCACGATCTCGAACTGCTCCGTCTGCATGGAGCGCTGGGACAGGTCGTAGAAGGGGCTCTTGGTATCGATGACGTGGCAGATGGTGAGTGGAGACACCAGAAAGAGCTGGTCTGCACCGGTGCTGAACCCCACATCCAGCTCCAACTGATCCAAAGGAAGGAACTCTCCCTCTGGGGTCTGCCGGGACTGAGGACAGGAGCGACAGTGAGTCAGTGGGACAGAGGAGGAGGAGAAGGTAAGAGATGAAGCATGGAGGTGTGTTCAATGGAAGTTGTGGCATTTTAGGAAGAAGAAATGCTATAATTGTGATAGTAAAAGAAAAATTCAAATCTGTCAACTGGACAAAAAGTTGTAGGAGTGAAGACGTTTCGCTGCTCATCCAAGCCGCTTCTTCAGTTCTGGTCAGATACTGGTGGACTCTGCCTTATTTGAAGGGAGGAGCTAGCTATCTTTGTTTTTTGGGGGTTTTTTTGGCTCTGTGATGAGATTTAAGCTGAAAAAGGTTGCGTTTATAACTTTTATTACTCATTACAGATGCAAACTAAGTACTAAAGTGTTTCAATCTGCTGTTTATTTATTGCAGCTCAGCGACATAAATGAGTTTCAGTATTATTGTTTATCGTCTACATTTACTTCAGCGATATATCGAAATTCAAAACTTGTTATTGTGACAGGCCTAGTGGTACTGGTTTGTTATTAAATTATGTTTTAAGTGAAGATGTTTCGCTGCTCATCCAAGCCGCTTCTTCAGTTCTGGTCAGATGCTGGTGGACACTGCCTTATATCTGTCTGAAGGGCTCATCCAAGCGCTTCTTCAGTTCTGGTCAGATGCTGGTGGACACTGCCTTATATCTGTCTGAAGGGAGGAGCTAACTACACTGAAACTAACACACCTATTGTGTCCACCAGTATCTGACAGAACTGAAGAAGCAGCTTGGATGAGCAGCGAAACGTCTTCACTCCTCATTAAAAACAATAAATGGTTTTCAATGCTAAATCGAATGCTAATTTTATGAACATAAATAATAGACTTTTAATCAGTGCCATTAAACACAAAAAATACTCCTCCAAAGTCTGAAATATGCTCCAAACCACATGTAGAATTGTGAAATTGAATTAACTGCACAGCCCGACTCATGGGCCAACTGTGCCACTGGCCACTCAATACACGAACACAGGTAAGATTAATGTCTTGCCCAAGGAAACAATGACAGCAAAAGAAAAAAAAAATTTGAATATTGCTCACAACCGTGTCGAGAATTAAAACATAATTTAATAACAAACCAGTACCACTAGGCCTGTCACAATAACAAGTTTTGAAGTTCGATATATCGCTGAAGTATAGACGATAAATGATAATACTGAAACTCATTTATGTCGCTGAGTTGCAATAAATAAACAGCAAAATGAAACACTTTAGTAGTTAGTTTGCATCTGTAATGAGTCATAAAAGTTATAAATTCAACCTTTTTCGACTTAAATCTTATCATATAGCCAAAAAAAAAGGAAAAAAAGTAAGAAAATGTACAAGATAAATACTGACTCCAAAAAAATATAGTCCCAATTATATATATATATAGATATAGAAATGATCATGACAGGTCTAAGTACCACCTGAGTCATGGGCTGAGTTGTTCAAGGTGGTCATTTTATAACCAGATGTTTAGCAGTTCAACCCATGTGCCAATTTACCCTGTACAAACACCTATTCATTCACTGATGACAACAAGGGCTGTAGATCCACTAACTGACTCAAGTTTTTTGATATTGTTTAGCACACATTAAAATCAACAGGACATCAGTAATCAGCATCATTTTCTCCTGTAAGATCACAGAGTTCATATTGCCTGAATGATCAACAAATGTGTCCGTGTGGGTTAGGCCTGCCACGATAACACATTTTGAAATTCGATCTATCGCTGAAGTAAATATAGACGATAAACGATAATATTGAAACTCATTTATGCCACTGACACAACAAGCCTAGAGCAGATTTAAAACACAAAAACTATTCTAAACGAAACACTTTAGTACATAGTTTGAGTCACAGAAGTTATAAATTCAATCTTTAATGGCTTAAATCTTACCATATAGCCAAAAAAATAACCAAAAATTTCTCAGTGGTGCAAAGAAAAAGTACACATGATAAATACTTACCCCAACTTTCATATATTGAAAGTCAATATAGTAATTATTATGACAGGCCTAACACAATATTTGATCAATTTTTTAAATGAGCACAGATTAGTGATATCATTTATGTGTTGTTTCTGCTGGGACTGACCTTTTGGTTTTCATTATCCCAGATTCACAACATGTAGGTATTAGCGCTCACCAATTTAGACTGACAAAGCCGCACGTGGGTGGCGAGAGGAAGCCATAAGGTGAACATTAAATATGTTCAATAAAGCCTGACAATAAATCAATACAAAGAGCTATTAACACAAATCATTATTATGCATTTGTACTGTGTGTAATCAGCCAACAAAACAATACTATTCTCTGCCATTGTGTTGAGGAGTGGATATAGTAACTGGCTTTTTGTGGGATGTGGGATGTTCTGGCATGTTTTATTTTAAACTGTATGCAAGATTTTGATTTTAAATTCCATAAACATGACCCAAATGTTCCCCAGATACGAACTAGACATGCTCAAATCAAATATAGCTTTTACCGATGACAATTGTAATGCTGTTTTGGTCTTAATTACAAAAAACTTTGCACGTGGTAAGCACGTTGTTTATGTTATAATGTGGTGTTTTGGTCGTCAAGACAATTATCCAATCAGAACGGAGAGGCCTCACGTGAGTCTCTCATTTGCGTTGCCAGGTTCAGTGCTAAAATCCAGTTGGTTTAAACCTAAAAGGATTCCCTCTGATCTGAATCGTCACTACCTAAACCCCAGCACCTGCAAATGAGTCTCATTTGCGTTGCCAGGTTCAGCGCTGAAATCCTGTTGGCTTAAACCTAAAAGGACTCTCTCTGATGTGCATCGTCTCTACCTAAACCCCAGCACCGGCAGCCAATCATTAATCAGTGCTAGTGCAGCCTTTGGAGCTCAGTGTGTGAATTCTGGAGGTCTATATACTAAGAATAATTGTATGTGTTCTCTATATGCAGGTTAAGGAACTGGCAACCCAGGTTCAGCTGTAATTGTAGTATTCTTTTAAACAGTAAGAGCACAGGCGACATACTTTAAAGATTATGTTGGTCAAAGCTACTTCTACTTCAGTTAGCCCATCCAAATGTTCTTGTCACTTGGCGCTTTGCTAACTGCCTGGCCCTAATTCAAATTTTCATTCATCCATGTAAACAAACATTTGATAGCAAGTCCAATCAAGTACAATAATGAAGAGCTGTCAAAAAGGACAATATGGCAACTGTCGATATTCAAATGAAATCAAGGAAAAAGTGCATCAAATGTGCCACTTTTGCTTTTTCAAATAGTGTTGTTCACAGTTGCTTTGTTAATGGTGGCTAACGGGGGCTAGCTGCTAACTGCATGAGAAGAGTGCCATCTGTGCTGTTAGATGTGTATGTGTTCTCCTATATTAGCCACCACACAACAGGCAGTCACTGTATTCCTATGGGGGAAGTTGCTGTCGACTCCCCCTTTTGGTATATTTTGGCACAACGTACACAAATCACATACATTATATCTGACATCTGAAAAAAAGCCTTTGTTGTTATGTTTATACTCACAAAAATAGGCCGAAAAGATTGACAAGTACGAACTAAAATTGCAGTATGACACAGATTTCAGTGGGCTCCAGACAAACATAATAATAATATTGTCAGTCATTTTTCTGATATGAGATTCAGCTGGTGCTAAAACCCACTTCCAATCACCCTTAATATGGTGTCTTCAGAACTGTGGTAAAAAGTCTGTAGTTTGTGAGATGAAATTATTAAAAATCTCTTCAAAATACAAATGTTAGTTTTGGTCCTTCAGCAGTAAAAGTGGTAAGTCTAAGGAATATTATGCAAATGATGCTAGAAACTCATGGGGGTACTTGTGATAAATAATGGATTGGATTTGTACAGCAATTTGAAAACACCCGAAGCACTGACTTTAATAGTTCAATAAACAATCAGCATTCAAATTAATATGTTTACAGTTAAGTAGTTAAGTAAGTACATTTTGGAAATCGATTTATTCAAGTTTATGCCATTCGCTCTACTAGTTGAGCCACTAATCTATCTTTAACATTTCAGGTCTGTTACCAACTTTTGGTGTCTCTTGTTCTAGTGCTACTGTTTTGCAGACTGTGTGATGTGGTTGGATAAATAGGGCAGAAAATATTAGGTTCAACGTTTGCGGATTTTCATTTTTGGATTTTTGTCAGAAATGATCACTACTTGCTCTTAGCACTCACCTGACAGAAGGACATATTCAATTTACAAAACTGGGTATGGGTAGCACTTTTAGTTTTATTAGTAGCAACATTTCGCAGCATTGAAGGTTTGATTGCATATAGGTCCCTTTAATTAGGCTATATCTTAAATACATTTGGTGTCAGAATGTAATGTGATCCTATACTAGCACTAAGCCATACTGCTGTGCCTGGATGTGCACCATATGCCTAAAGAGTGTGACAGCATTACGCACATATATAAAATATGAATAATCCGGATGCTGCGCAGTGTTGACACGTGTGGGGGTTGTTAAAAGTTGCAGGAGCTCGTTGACTGAGGTAATGGGGGAAACCAACGTGGCCTAATGATCAGGAATAAGTGGCACATTTTCTCCACTGTCACCCGTCACTTGGCTGGGAGCAGTGTGTGGGGACAAGGATTCATTAAAAAGTCCTGATAGACGCGCACTTAGGGCCCTCTTTCGTGTGTTGTTAGTGCGTTACATAACCAACCAACAGGCCACTGCTGCTGTGGAGAGAGGAGTTTTGTATGGATATACTTAACAGAATATGGAAATGAATATGCACATTTGCCGTATGCAATTATGGCTGATGTGCAGAGAGCAGCGGGGTGCAGTCAGAGCTACTTGGGAGTACTTACTTTGAGCAGTTTGCAGCGGATCTGTGCGGAGACCATATGGCTGTTACGCAGGTTGCCCACCCTGAACATGAGAGTTAGTTTGCCATCACGCATGGAGATAGCGGCGTGCTCACTGAACATCAATGTCTCGGCCCTCTTCTTGGGCTGAGACATTTTGATAAACATGCATCCGATCAGAAAGGCATCGACGATGGAGCCCAGGATGGACTGGAACAGAAAGAGGATGATGCCCTCGGGGCACTTGTCCGTGATGTACCTGTAGCCGTAGCCTATAGTGGCCTCGGTCTCTATGAAGAAGAGGAAGGCTGAAGGGAAGTTGTAGACGTTGGCCACACACGGCGTGTACTGGTCGTTGTGGGCTTTGTTGAGGTCCCCCCGCATGTAGGCGATTAACCACCACATGGAGGCCATGAAGAGCCAAGCCACCGTGTAGGTGAGGATGAAGATGAAGAGATTCCAGCGCCATTTCAAATCCACCAGAGTCGTGAACAAGTCTGAGAGGTATCTGCTGGTCTCACCACCCAGGTTCCCATGCTGGACGTTACATCGCCCGTTTTTGTCCACAAAGCGCTGTCTCTTTCTCTTCTTCTCCGGTGGAGGCTGACTGAAGCCGGACCCGCTCGAGGAAGTGGTCACTACCTGGTAATCGTCCCCAAATTTCTTTCGAAGTGCAGACATACTACGATGACAGCAGCGAAAGAAATGAGAAAGATGTAAGGCAGGAAGCGGAGGGAAAGTCCGTGTGAGTAGTTGGTGCAGCCCGTGCGCAATGCTCCTCCGGAGAAATAAAGTGCAGTGTCTTGACTGTCTTTAGTCTCGTTGCACCGTCCTCTTTCGCCCCGCGCTACTGTTGCTGCGCACAGCCATGAAACATCAGCAGCGGGAGTGCGCCTGACAGAACATAGCAGCCATAGAGCGGTGGAGAGGCTGGGGTAGGTATCCAAACGCGCCAGTCGCAGTCCAGCTCTACTCGCGTCTACCAGTTACTGCGTTGAGGAGAATTACTCATCGTAGCGAGGAGGTTGTGCCTTCACTCTTTATCGACCGCTTCAGGACGCACTAAGTAAGTTTCCCCCCAAATCCCTCCGAGAGCGCGCCATAAACGAGCCCAATCCACGCGTAATTAAAGAGCTGCCGCTTCGCCGAGATGCTCCTGCGCGCACTTGTGCGTCTTCTTCCTCTGGCCCTGAGCGTTGGAGCGATGAAGACTATTCTCCCAGTCCGTGCTTCTCCTGTGTGATGTGTATACATCCGAGCATATGACAGTAAAATATGACCAACTGGAGCCGAGGCTGAAGGAAGAGATTCACTGTCCCACTGTCGTCATTTTCAGACGCGCGCATCGACGCCAGTTACCGGGCATTTCTCCCGTTTTCTCCCGGGGCTTCTTTTTAAAGCGACCAGATTCGAAAAGAATTAGATCCACAAGCTGCTTTTTGTGGTGGTTTTCTGCGCTTGGCTCCTGCGCACTTCCACTCTGCCAGTGATGCTCGCACTGTTGCCTGGTGGTGCTAAAGACACAGACTCTTTGGAGGAGGAGAGAAGAGGATGGCATCATCCCACTCTAACTTATCAAATATGTGAGGAAGGGCTGAGGTGGTGGAGGGGCTGTACTCAACAAAGCAATTTCCCATTAAACACACAAGTCATTTACAACTGCGCCAAATTTGGAAGGATGCCAACAACTCCCTGCTCTAAAATAAGGAATAAGGAAATAAATAATCCCCTCAACATGTCACGTATATAATTGTACTGAATGTATTTGTGTACAAATGTTGATCAGAATTTTGAGGAAACAAAAGGCTTAGAATATATTTATCTTAAACACAGGTAAATATATTCAGATGCTCAGTTATAGTGTTTATCAGTACACTGAACCAAGAGGGGAGGTCAGGAAGGTTTCTTTTCACACATATTCTAGATTATAAATAAATCCTTTTAAATGAATGTAGTAAATTAGAAGTGAACCAAAACAGTCTTGTATTCATGATATGTTGTTTCTTTGTACCACTTGGGCTTATTTCATTGACAAGAACCCAGAGATACTTAAACCACCATGGCATAACTTTTTGCCTCTGTATTGTCTCTGCTTGTCCACAGTTTCCCCTGTTCTGAATCACAGCTCCAGTACAGTTCTTTGTCCTCACCATATGATTTCAGACCTGATTGTGTAGTGTCGGGAGCTTGTGAAAAGGTGTCATTTTGCACACAGCACAGCGCCTGGCCTCTGTGTGCAGCGGACAGTTACAAATGCCCCTCATTTAGTTGCTGTTCTTATGGGTCACCAGGTGCTAACACTCAGTGATGACCTCTCATCCATCGCCTGCTGACACCGTGGATTTATCCTTTCAATAGCACACAGGGACGTGGGGAAAAAGAATGTGTTTTATAGATCAGAGGATGACAGAGGAGATGATGTGGTGAGGTGTATACGCCCACGTGGAGTTATGGGCACATGGCATAGGACACTAGAGGTGATGCTGTACACATAGGGACAAAAGATACACATTTCATGGGTTTAAGCTTCCTGTTTATAGATGACCTGTTTATATGGACTTTTGCTATGGAAACGGTGCTAGATTGTCATCACTCTGAAACCCATAGATTAGGTTTGGGTATATTATGTAACATTTCTTGTATGCAACATAGTATGATGTTATCTCCATGGAGACAAGATGCAGGTGACACCTCAAGGCCAAGTTGCAGGTTAGATTTGTGGAGAGGAAAGGAGCTCAACAGTAACAATGTTTATTTGTTTGTTTGTTTTTTGCACACCTATACTTGAATAAATCCAAGATAGATCAGTTTAATGCTATAACATTCGACACAAAGCAATAACATGAGAAGCAGAAAAGTGGCACCATCACTACTAAATAAAAAGTTACATAGTGCAGCTTTAAAGTGCCGTATGTTTTATGAAGATCAAACATAAATTAAACCTAGACTGAAAGACAATTCCAACCTCATCTGTAGCTGTCAGCCAATCACAGCCTGCTTTCTTTCCCTTCATTCACCATTCAAAGCATTCCTTTAAAGCAGACCTATTGTGCCTGTGTCTGCTCTATAGTTATAATCTGTGACACCCGAGGATCATTATGTTACAATTTGTACATTTTAAATCACAATATTCATCTAAAACGACTTAATAAAAGAAACAAATCCATTGACTTCCGTGTTAGAAAACTGCGGTGCCCAATGGGAGCAGACATCGCTGTAAACATCATCACAACAAAGAGCCGGCACCTCTGATGAATAGCTGCACACTAGAGAGCAGTATTTTTTTTCATTTGTACCAAAATGACTACGCACCTCTGCTGAATCCTAGAAAGAAAATGAGACTGGAGAATGAAGTAAGAGAGAGCAGAGCAGTGGGCGTATGCCGGTGGCGGTGAAAACTGTGATTAATCGGCAGTATGGCATCTTGAAAATAAGCGATTAAAGGTTGCTCAAACACGCACGAATCACTCCAAATACAACTTCGGGTGAGAACATTTTTTGCATAATAGATCTGCTCGGTTTTACATAATAGGCCTGCTTTAAACGCACTCTCTCACCCCTCCTTTCTTCTCTTGTGGCTCTGTGCTACAACACTTCTCTACACCATCTACACTGCAGCAGTAAAACCATCAACCTCCTCAGCCTCTTTTTTTCTATAGCAAACAGCTCATACTCTGTCCTCAGCATAGCAACGCATCTAAAACACCTTTGCTTTGGAATTCAGCATCGTCCATTGCTCCTAACATGGGGTACATTTTCATACTGTGGTTAGTAACATGTTTTACTATGGGAGCTGTCTACTATGGGGGGCACTATATATAACCATTTAAGGTATCTGTCACTTGTGTTATTCTGTATTAATATTTTTCATTTGAATTTCTGAAGCTACAAATGAAACCGCTCAGCCAACCAATAAGGCTCCTCACTCAAGCATGACCGCCATCATGGACACGCTAGACTCCATGTTACACGCTATGTGCATACCAAACATAAAGGGGAAAACAACATGGGACTGAAGAGCTTTCAAACATGTTACAGTTCAATTATTTATGGAGAAAAAGGTTATTTCACTTTAATGAAAAAAAAAAGAAAGATTAGTTTAATAGTTTATTTCTAGACATTTGACAAACTGTTCCATGTGGAGGCTGAGAATCGTATAGGCCCAGGAGGAAAGAGGACATCTGGAAGCCCGAAACACAGAATAATTATCAGTAAAAACATAAAAGGCATAAATAATGATGAAAAACTGTGCCCTTTATCCATACCCCAAACTGAACTAAAAATATTATCAAAATATCAGTATACTTAAAGCCACAGTATGTAACTTTTTAGCCAAGAATTTGTCATTTTGGTTGTGTTTATTGCGCTAAAAAGCAGAGAAAAACATGCCTCCTTACTCTGAGCAGGCTTGCATCTCCACAAACCTGACTCTTATTTGGCCTGGATGAGAGCCCCCTCCTGCTTGTCTCCATGGAAATGTTTTTCCTTTAGCTGCGATGTTCTACATTATGGCATAAAACTTATCTATCGCCATGGAGAATGTTCCGAAGTGTGCTTTTAACTTTGCATTTTTATCCAATCATGCAGGTGACGTGCCACCTCCAGAAAGCTACATACTGTACCTTTAAAGTCAAAACAATCATAGAATTGCACACATTGAACATTGATAAAAACAAAGTTGTTTTTTGCACATCATAGTTTTGCCATTTAACATCTGATTCCAATTGGTATGTTATTTTATTGACATTCATTGGTTGCTTCAGTGTTTAAATTAAGTGCCAGTCATTTTCAAACTGTTTTTTCTGTTCTTTTTCTTGTAATTCCAATTTCAAGTCTTTATTTCATCCATAGAGTTTGATTTCTAGAGAATACATCCACAAACACTGCATGATATCACCGCCCCACGCTCTAAACGTGATCCTTTTGTAAACACTACACTATGAGGGGGCTAGAATTCCACTCTACGGCCGCATCACATGGAATTAATACTGAAAGCCACTCTTATTGAGAATCAATGGTGTCCAAACTGTCCTGGGATTCAGGTCTAAAAATATATTCTTTCTCCAATGTGACGCAATTAGACTGAAGAAATCGGCAGGCCCAATCGACATTTTGAACAGCGTCCTGGTTACTGGAGTGTAGAACTGCCCCCTTTGCTGGTACTAATAATCTGGTACAAAAAAACTTGAAATGCACATCTGTTCCAACCTTTGTTTTATTTAGATGTGTTCAAGTTTGGCCTTTTCAACCACAAAAGTATATATTTACACTTTCTGAATGATACCCAAGACATTCTGAATTAGTGAACCGCAGATATATTTCATTATGGATTCGTTTGGACAGGTAGTGTGGGTCTATGGTGTGTGTACTACATCAAAAGAGAAGCATGTGGCATGAGGAAACCCAAAGAAAAGTGTGCTTGGTTTACATTTCCAAAAAAAAAGAAAGAAAAAGAAATTTAAATGGAGGTGTAGACAAAAAGAAATTGGATTGTGCCGATTTGACTATTGACTGGGGTGACTAGATATTCAAAATTAAAAACTGGGACACACCTGGGTTGGGATGGTTGGGATGATGCAAGTGTTGGTGCATTTTTTTTGCCTTATGCTCATTTTCAAGCACAGTTTTCTGTATTTTAGCTAACAAAATGACAATATATTCCCTTCTTTACCATTGGCGGGGATCAAATTGGTCAAAAATGGGGACACCTGGGACCTTTCTTGTATAACTGGGGCAAATCAATGGTTTTGGATAAATCTGCTAGGACAGGGGACACAGGGCCCCAAATTGGGACTATCTGAGTCACCCTACTATTGACCTTATTCCGCTCCACCTCCTTTTGCCACTAAATGCGACTAAACGGTGCTTTCTTTGTGCTGGTAGTTCTGGTTAAGCTGGAATCCCATTCATTTCAATGGAGAATTCAGGAAAAGTTTTGCAGCTAAAATCTGATATAAAGTAAGTTTGTTTGTGTGAAATGTTCATGTGACCAACAAGTCAACAATTCTCTGGGAGGCTTTAAAATGGCTCTGTAGTTCATATAGAATTTATTTGCTGTCAAGATCGGCAGCCCCATGCGAAATAATACAACCCCAATGACGATGGCGGCGCCGACGGCAACTTCTGGAATAAGGTGATTTGTTTACATTTTGGGGGAAATGAACATGGCTGATGGTGAGAGAAACAGAAAGGTGGTAGATCAGTATTAGTACAGAAATGGGAGCAGAAATGTTGCTCTTCTTATCTGCTCCTTAGCAATCATGGAAATGCTTATTAATGTACATGTTAATTGTGTGAACAGCAATGACACTGACACCGTTTCAACTATTATGTTCAATAGAAACTTGGCTCTCACAAATGTTTCGAACAGTAGTGCAAATACGTTGAACTGCAGTATGAGTTCAATTTGAGCTAGGTTAATCTTATTTGATAAATCTTTGTAATATTTTCTTTTAAATGAATCCTTTCATGTTTAAAAAGTGTCTAGCATACCATTTGTGTCACATGCAGACAGATGTTTCAAATTATTGCTTTAGTCTTTAGTTTTAAACTGCCCTCATGTGTCACAAATAACGCAACTGCATTGTGCCCATAGACTGTATATATAAATGGACATAGCTAACCTGCTAGCCATTGCGTTTCAAATAGGAAGTGAACATGGGCGAACTTCTGGCTCCATCGACTCTGGTTCCAATTCCCTTTCTATTGAAAAACTGTCGCCCCTCTCTCTGTAACTGGTGCTGTCAGGCTTGTCATTTTGGTCTTAAAATATCTGCGTGAGCCCGCTCTACATGATCCTAGCATTTTTATTTCACTATTGTGTCCTTAAATCAAGATATGAACATTAATAACAGACAAATCAGGCGCCTTCTTTCTCTGAGGTCGCGCCCGCTAGCGCTAGCAACAGGTTTGATCGTTTGATTGCCCGCTCCCTGCTAAACCAGCGGTGCGGGCGGGAAGAGACGTTACCTTCAACAGCCTCACTCCGGATTGGCTCTTTGGTTGCTATGATACTCACGGTCAGAATGCCTAATATGGAACTAGGGGCAGATTCACCCCTATAACTGCTAGCCTAGCAATGAGCTTCATTTGACTGGAGCCCAACGCTATGGGTGACGCCACACTCCCTTTGTCCACTTCTTTATACAGTCTATGATTGTGCCTCTCAACTTCAGTATTACATATGGAAGTCACTCACAACCAACACACTCATGTTCACCACTAAATAACACTCACAATTTATATATATTCAACCTTTATCAACAGAAAGTGTACTGTGCTTTCATATGTGAGCCAACTTCTTGTTTACACACAGCGAACTGATCTTGCATTATCCCTAGAATCCTGACTCTGTATCTCCACTTTCTAATTCAATTTTCTCCTGGCTCTTGGTGACCTTTTTGTTCTTCCCCAAGTGTCCTCTAAATATCTCCATTGATGATTTTTCCATTGTCTCAGCTTCTCTAGTGAATCGATAATGTTGTCCAGCGGCTTCAGTTCCAGGCAGAATACCTCTTTGTCATTAAGCCCGTGTTCTTTGCAGGAGGATCTATCACACGGTAGCTACACTGTATAAATGAGAGCTTCTAAAAACAGCAGCGCGGCCGTCATGAGAGCCTTCCGAGTGAGCCATCCCACCGAGCTAACGCCGCTGCTTTGTTGATCTGCCTCCAAGTGTTTCTCTTTGATTCATTCGTCAAAACAAACTCAAGATAGACAAGAAGAAGAGATTTCCCCCACCAGGCAAAGGGATGTTGTAATAATCCAATTAGAGAAAGTGAGCGAGGAATACGACAACGGCTCGCACATACAAATGAATGAACAGAGATGAAATGTTTATTGAATCAAGGGACGGTTGGCTTGTAGATTTGTTGAGGAAAAAATCTCTCAGAATCTAAATATGGTTTCTATGTAG
>KN484012.1:0-13914 GCA_000787095.1 Periophthalmodon schlosseri
TGCAATTAACGATAATATCACGATAACTGTTAAAGCTGCTGACAGTTTAAAATTGTTATGGATATGAATAATTATAATTTTAATGTGTAAACAAGTTTTATATAATTGTATTTTATTTATCAGTGAAAACAACTACGATCTAACTAAGAACATTATGGTAGCTTCTTTTGGAACATTCTGGTGACATAATGGCGATTATCTTTGTTGGTAATTATCACGATTACATAAAATGTCGCACAAACGATTATTGTCGACCCTGTTAACAACAATATTATAATTAATTTCCCATCCCTATTACACTACAAAGCATATTAACACAATAAGAAGCCAGTGAAGGTCTGGAAATTCTAACTATACAAAAAAAATAAGATGCTGATAATAAGATTTGGCTAGCATTGCGTTCAAAACCATCAATACACAGGAAATTACAACACGGGTCAGGGTGCCTTCCTTTTAAAGAAATGAAAAACACAGTTCCAACACCTGAACAATAATAATGAAACATAACACTATACAGGATTGACAGCCCTCTCAAAGTGCCACACCGTAGACATTATTCATTCACTCGGCGGTGGTAAGCTATTTCTGTCGTCACAGCTGCCCTGAGCTAGACAGATGGAGGCAAGACTGCCAATCGCACCATCGCCCCTCTGATCACCGCCAACCACTCACTCACACGCAGGCGAGGTGGGTGAAGGGTCTTGCTCAAGGACACAACGACAATATGTAGCGCCACCCTGACCTGTTTTCATCTCAAATAACAAGTTTTTTTTTCCTAACCTTTTTCTGGTTTATTCACTTTCTTACAGAAGTTGCCGTGGGCGCCGCCATCGTCATTTGGGTTGTATTATATTACGTGGGGCTGGCGATTTTGACATAATAATTTGTTTATTCGGACTACAGAGCCGTTTTAAAGCCTCCCAGATAATCAGTGAGGTGTTGACTTGTTGGCGCACGTGAACATAGAACATTTTACACAAATCAACACTACTTTATATAACTACTTTGAGGCGAAACTTTTCCCGAATTCGCCACTGAAAAGAATGGGATTCCTCTTAACCAGAAGAGCCACCACAAAGAAAGCGCGGTTTGGTGCGTTTAGAGGCAAAAGTGGGCGGGGCTGAATAAGATCAATAGTTTGTATCACAAAAAAGCTTATGATGCTACATATGTCAGGATAAGTCTTATCTTTAAGAATAAATGCTTTAGCTGCCATGAATCTTTAAAAGCTGTTCACCTTACAACAGCACGGAACCACATCAAAACATTATTTTTATTTTATTTATTACATTATTTGTGCTTCCGTGCTTCAGGCAGCAGAATCCTTCCCGTCCGCCACCAAGGTTAGGCGAATGACAACATCTAAACGGAGACGGAGACGAGGCAGGGAGCGTCCATATGTCGGATAATGAATGCACAGGTCTGTCACATCGCGCTGTATATACATTCGTTTGACTCCAACGCTCAACGGATTTTGCTTTTTCTAAACACAAAAACAACGACTGCCTCGCCTCTCCTGTCTCTTCTCCGTCACTCACAAAAGAGCTGAGATAGTGCTGTCTGCATTATTAATCGTTTGACAATATGGAGCTACAGGTTGTGCAAATACGCTACAAGGAAAGGTCGAACAAGAGCATCAGACGGCTCACAAACAAAGCTAGCTGCCCTCTTAAGTATTTAGTATGTAGTCTTCTTCAAACTTTTTTGGCGACAGTAGCTCAGTTGATAGATCGTTTGTCCACTGATCCAGTTTGATCCACTGATGCACAGGTTGGCGGTGCGATTCCAGCTCCCACAGATGATTGCAGTTGCGTTGTGTCCTTGGGCAAGACACTTAACCCACCTCAACCCGTGTCTGCGTACGCTGGTGTGTGAATGTGTGAGTGGTTCCTTGATGTAAAGCGCTTTGAAGTTGGAAAAGCGCTGTACAAAAATTGAAAGTAGCAGGTTGAACGTTTGAAAGATACAATTCCTTCTCCTATGAGCTAAACAAGACAATGCCAGTAAAACATATGTATCTTGGTTGTAAGGTAAGGGCTCTAATAATTCACATTGATTGAGCAACGGAGCACATAACAACAGAGGGCACTCAGCATCATGTCCTATAGATTTCCTGTCTGTTTTGGAGAGGGAAACGCAAATGCAGAGGATGTGCCTTCATGATTCCCATAAATTCATACTCCAAGCTGTACCATGCGATAAACTAGTTTTTATTTTTATTTTTTTGTAAGAATGGCAGCAAGTGCAGTCACAGGCACAACTGGTCCATGGAGATGTTGCTGCTTTGCCTGGAATGTTCCACTGCATGGCATTAAACTGTCTATCTTGCGTTTATTCAATTACAGATGTGAAAAACATGTATTCTACAGTGAGCGGTGTCACCTCTCCACAAATCTAACCTGGTGGCCATACTGTGGATCATTCTAGGCAAAGCAGTAACATCTCCGTGGAGACAAGCAGGTTGTGCACCTTTCAGCAGTAAAGTTACATTGTGGAGCTTTAAGTCCAGCGCTTTACAAAGGATTACCGCAATATTTCACTATAAAGAACATATGCGTAGAGTTTGCCACTAAATATTGGTCTACACTTCAGATCCATACTCAGATTTATTAATATTTCAGATGTTTAAAGTGAAGGGGTACGCTGACATTCACAAGCACTTCTAATTTATGCGAAGAATACTATCTACTCTAAATAACGCAATGAAGATTTGAGTCTGTTTTCAATCTGAACAAAAAACAGAAACGCTTTGACATCCATCTCTCACGCACTGGCCCCTTCGTGATTCCATGAGAGACGCCATAGCTCCAGTCAGGAGATGTATGCACTGAGGGGGGGCAGAGAATTCCCAAAGGGCGCTCGGCCTGTCCATAGGTTACAGCCTTTCCCACACAATCCTGACTGAGAGAAGAGCCATCCATCAGAGCTCTACCAGCTCTACAAGAGGCAAGGGATTCAAAAAGCACAATGATTTATGTGCCCTATGTGTGGACAGCCTGCTTTAGCGCACATGCACTTAAACATGAGAGAGAGAGCATGGACCTTCAGAGTAAAACATGTTGGACTTTTAAAGAAGACATATTGTGCTTGTGTCTGCTATATAGTTATAATCTATGACACCCGTGGATCATTATGTTATAATTTGACATTTTAAATCACAAAAAACAAAATAATAAAACAACTTAATAAAAGAAACAAGTCTGCTGACTTCCGGGTTAGAAAACTGCGGTGCCCAATGGGAGCTGACATCACCGAAAACGTCGTCATCACAACAAAGAGCCGCAAAGTGGTCAGCACCTCTGATGGATAGCTGTACTGTATAGCTTTTTTTTTTCATTTGTACAAAAACGACTACGCGATGCTGCCAAATCCTACATGTATTATTGATTAAGAAAATTAAATTGAAGAATGAAGTAAGTGCATCACAGTGGGCGTGTTCGGGTGGCGGTGAAAGGGGGCGTTGATCGGGAATATGGCGTCTTGAAAATAAGCGATTAAAGATTTCTCAAACATGCACGAATCGCTCCAAAAACAACGTCGAGAGGGCAAATGAGAACGGGAAACAACTATAACAAGCTCTGGAAAGCCCATTTTGTATAATAGGTCTGCTTTAAAGGTTGTAAACAAAATAGTTCTATTACAAGACGCAATGCCGTTAGTAATATATGGGTCTGAAGAGGATGCATTTTGCAAAAAACAAATATGTACCTGGTGGCGTCATCTTTTTGTGTCCATGGAGACGGTTTGTTCAGTGCCATACACTGTAACATTCCCGGCAACGCAGAGAAAAGCAGAGCAATCGGAAAAGTCAGTGTAGCTTTAACTTTAACATAGGCTACATATATAAAGCAGTGGATGAAATCTAAGTGTAACATTCTGACAGTATAAAAACCACAGAGAATGAAGCCACAAATTCAAAGCTAATCACTCAAACTACTCTCTAAAACAGTATGATTCATGTTTTGTCTCATTTAACTTCTATGTTGTATCTTTAAAATTCACTCTCAAATCATTGGTATTGTTAAACTGTTGTAACACAGCTCTAACTGCAACAAATAACTGAAATAATAAAACAAAAGCAAAATGTCACACGTGTGCCCATTAACTGACTAATGAAACCCATTGACAGAAATGAAAATGAGTTAATTGCAAAATGGATATTTAGAGCAATACTAATTACTACCTGAAATTCAAGTGTTTTTTTGAAAAGAGTGGAGTAGAATTTCAAAAGCCTCAATTATGTTCTCCACAGACAAAAAGATTACAAATCCCAATCAGCGAGCAATACAAAAAGAATTACAAGTTAAAATTCAAATCCTTTCCCGTATCTAATCCGGTTACAACACGACGTAACATTACGCCGAAGTATTTAGCTGTTGTTATCACATTAGTTATACCTCAACTGGCATTTCATCACCAAAATAGATCGATTTTACATTGAGCGGGAATCAAAAGAGCGTTTTCCCTCACGCCTCAGTTCGGAGTCTTATTTTGCGAGTGAAAGGATACAATAGGACAGTGCCGCTCTGTGAAAGGGTGAAGGGTAGTGTGGCCATTACGAGGCACACTCAAGTGGATTCATTTTTGTCTGGCCACAAAGGATACGGCCGAGCTCATAAGCTTCACATTAGTATAACCACAGATCAATGGGGCTGTGAAGAGGCAGAGGGATTGTTGACACTGGCTGGGTTTACCGCACTGCAAGATATGGTTTGTGCTGACGGCAGAGTCTCTGGACATCAAGCGGTTGAAGTTTTTTTTTTCTATAACTTGACTGTATATACGGAATTGGAAGGACGAAATATTAAATAATGCACAAAATCCAGGTCAGACCCCAAAAATGAGCCAAACTAAATCATATGTGAAGGAGCGCTGCGAGAAACACAAATGTTCAAATTGTTTCATACTTTCGACATGAAGCTTTTGTCACTCGTAGACTTACTCACAGTGGGGCGAGGAACCACAACCGTATTGTTACACTGTACAATGTAATACACAAGAGTACTGTTACACTGAGGGTGGAGGGGTTCTACATGTATGTTTGTGGCGGAATGTGTTCAGCAGTTACCATGGTGACACAATGCACACATTAGCAAACACCGCCAAAAAAGTTTTAAGATCGTCGAAAAAATACAGAATGGATTTAAACTACACATTTTCAGGAGCCTGTGATCAATACAGGCGTTCATGGTCCTGTTTAGTTGTTTGATTTTGAAAAACTGTTGGCTAATGCTAGCTTGTGACTGTAATGTTATTTGAGAGGGACTTGTTTGACGGCAGAAACCATCTCACCTGGTGTAGTTCCAGCTAAATCAGTCCTTTATGATCAGATTATGTTAAAACAAAGCTCAGATTAAAGTCAAACTTGAGTAACAGAGGTTCAGACAGAGCAGTGTCTACAGTTAGCGTCACACCCCCCGGGGAATGTTGATGACATCAGCTGCAAAGTATCAATGGACTGATATATAAGCCAGTGCGGTATTTGATTGTGAGGTCAAACGTATTCCCCTCCCAAATTAGCAAAGGACTGTCTAAGCAAAGCAATAATAACTAACCTGAGAATCTGCTGATCAACATTTGAACTATATTGTAAAGGTGAAGGATCCACGGAGATGTTTTTGCTTTGCCTGGAACGTTCCACGAATTGGTATTAAACTTGTGTATCCGTGGAGACAGGCAGGCGACCCCCACCAGGCCCAGTTACACATCAGATCTGTAAAGAGGTGAGTCTGCACGAATGAATGTTTTCGAGCAATAAAAACACTGTAATTGCGTAAATGAAAGCGGATAAGTTTGATGCCATACTGTGGAACATTCTAGGCAAAGCGATAACATCTCCATAGAAACAAGCAGGTGGCAGAGGCCATATAGAAAAGTTACATACATTACATTAAATTTTAGGGTAGGGGATCCCAGGATGTTCGCCTGATTGTGGGCCCTGATTTACTTTGCATTTCATAGTTTCATAGTTGAATTAGTTGTTGAATTGTTTTCATGAGAAATAAAATAATTGTCTTCTATGTAAGTGAGCCAATTTGATTTACCTTTTGCAAACCTAAATAAAAAAAAATGTTTAGAAAGTTACTGTTATTGTTTTTTGAGTTTGAGTATAATTACGTTTTGCAGATGGATGAGGTCAACCCATATAACAAGCCACTTTACTTACAAACTTAAATTGATTCATTTGTTGTGTCTCCTTAAAACACTCACAGACAGAAAAACAACTGTACTTTGGAGAACGCGAGAGGTTAATTGAAGGTTAAAGCATTGAAAATATGATAATTATTTTAAAAATCTATGAGTCACTTTGCAATTAGAATAAGTGGCAAAACGGTATAAACAAGAGGAATTTAAATGTTTGTGAAAGGTTTCCATTTTCTCGGCGCTGACGACTACAATGAAGTCAAATGCCAAAATCTGTCACTTAAATGTAGCTATAATTACAGATATACACTGAGTACTCATTATTCTAAGACGCTTTAAAGAAATAACCTGTCAATCAAACAACAGGGGACTGCCATCTGCCTTCTCCCCCTCCTCCATCTTGGGGAGTGGTGGAATGTAACGAAGTAGAAGTAAAGTAGTAAGTAGTAAACTTAAGTACATTAAGGAACCACTCACCTATTCACACACACATTCATACAGCAGTGTATGCAGACACTAGGGGTGAGGTGGGTTAATGTACGAATTGTGCTATACAAATAAACTTGCCTTGCCTTAAGTGTCTTGCCCAAGGACACAACCACAGCAATCAGCTGGAATTTGGAATTGCACTGCCCAATCTGTGGTCAGTGGATCTGACCAACCAATTATGTTTTATGTCAACAGAGGGATTTGAACCGCCAACCTTTGGATCAGTGGGCAAACGCTCTACCAACTGACCTACTGTTGCCCCGAGCTACTTTTAAAGTGGATATTTTTTACTTTTACTTCACTACATTTGAGAGCAGGTATCTGTACTTTCTACTTCACGATATTTTTTAACTAAGCTGAAAAGTAAAAGTATTTTTTATTATTGTCTGAGACCTGCTGAAAAGGCTGAGGGTTTATTTTTAACACGTTCATAATTTAAGCAAACAAAAATATACAGATAAAAACAGCTTAACAACTGATTCAATTGTTTCTGTTGAACAAAATTCAGCACAAATCTGTATCAAAATCACTACATTTGAAGCCTTATTACATCTCAAAATTTGCGTGAAATACTTTTACTTTTTACTCTTGAAGTACATTTTTAAACAGCTACTTACTTTTTAAGTAGATTTTTTTCATGTGATACTTTTACTTGAGTATTTTTTTGCTCCAGTATCTGTACTGTACTACTACAGTAAGTTGAGTAAAAGTAGTAAAGTTGTCATGGTGGACATTTTCCTTGAGTTATTTCATGGCCCTACATTTCCATAGCCCTGTGTGTGTTTGAGTTTTACATCCTGTCATATTGATTGCTTGCCCCGCCCTCATGTGCTTCACCTGTGTCTCATTCGTCTGTGTGTGCATATAAACTCTGTGTTCTCCTCTGCCCCCTGTTGGTCCATTGTCAGTGTCATGTCCTTTAAGTTTCCATTTTGGATTTTTGTCTTTGGCTTTACTTCTGGTCTTTGTTAAAGTTTACATTAAAGAACATTTTGCAGTGCAGTCCAGCATTTTTGGGTCTTCCCTCTGTTTAAAATTTGACAAAAGTACTATACTTAAGTACAAATTTTAAGTATTTGTACTTTACTTAAGTACTTTTTAAAGTGGATACTTTTTACTTTTACTTTACTACATTCGAGAGCAGGTATCTGTACTTTCTACTTCACAACATTTTTTAAACAGGACTGAAAGTAGAGGTATTTTTTATTATTGTCTGAGACCTGCTGAAAAGGCTGAGGGTTTTAATTAAAATCAGCTACAAAATCAGCACAAATCTCTCAGAATCACTACATTTGAAGTCTTATTCCATCTGAAAATATGCTCGAAATACTCTTGAAGTACATTTTTAAACGAGTACTTTTACTTCAATTTATATATTGAAGTAAAAGTACTTGTGTATTTTTGCTCCAGTATGTGTACTTTTACTTAAGTAACAAAATTGAGTACTTTTTCCCCTCCTCTGTCTTGGGGATATATATTTTTTTTTTTACAACAAACTGCGTCTACTTGTTACTCGTCGGGCTTGGATTGGTGAACGTTTTGAAATCACATCGAGTTTGACAAGCCATAAAGAGTAAGTGGAAAAGAAAGAATCCATCGGCGCCCAAGTCCGAGCAGGTTTTTAGGAAGCACTCGGTCTGTTACTCTGTCCCATAGTGGGCGGGGCAAAGCTGGCCCCGGGCCCCGCACTATCACTCAGCCTGATGTATAGGTCCACAGGGTCCAAATGAAACCTGTCACAACAAGGGTAATGATGTCAGAGTCACTATAGCTCACTGCAGGAGAGCCACGAAGGGAGGGAGGGGGGAGAGACCCAGGGAGGATGGGACGTCCAAAGAGGAGAGAGTGTGGGAGAGAGAGAGAGAGAGAGAGCGGAGGGAGGAGGAAAGTGGGCGGGGGCAGAAGTGCAAGTAGAGAGGGATAGTTCCGAAAAACCGAAGACAAGTAAAAAGTTGAAAGTGAAGTTTTAACTGGTATCAACTTCTTCAATTCTCAAATGCTTTACACCAAGAATGTCCTGCTAGGATCAGGTGATACTAAGCTAGAAGTAAACTTAAATAGGACCAACTGACTCAAGACGCTGCGATAAAAAGAAAGAATGAAAAAGGAAAGAGAAAATAAAGTTGAATGGACAGTCACAATGCATCCAGTTCCTTATAGGTAAATTCTGTGTATTCTGTGCTAGCTCCAATCTGAAAAAAAAACTATAGTGTAGAATTTATGAATGCAGTACATATATAGCCTATATGTAGAGACGCCTTCTCTGCACTGAACCTCTCTTGGATGAATGAGGGAGCAAACCGTCTATATATTTCAGACTTCAGAGGAGCTGTGGTTGGACGAGTCATATGGAATTCTGCATCTGTAAAAATATGCCTTTTTCTATATTTGATGTTTGTTTTATTCGTTTGCACCTAGTGAGGTTAAGGTGTACTTTATTGTCACTGTAGGAAAATTTGCCCTCTGCGTTTGACCCGCCCTTCAGTGTCGCTGAGGAAACCGATCGTGAGCAGAGGACCCAGCTCCAGATCTTGGACTACCATCGCTGGAGGATTTTTACCCAGTTTGCGTTTTTTATTTTTGCTGTTAATAAATGACAGAACTCATGTCTTTGACTCAGCCCATAAGACAAACTGATCATTACCCATTTACCCTTCCAAAGTTCCCGTAGTTGGCAGGACAATTTTAAAACTGTAGACCGCAACACTTTTGTCCTTGCAGAGTAGCAACCTCACTTTTTGTATTCTGTCTAGTCTAAGTTAGCTGTCATTTTGTGTGACTTTGCAGACACTGCGTGAGAACAGGCTGATGTCATACAGTAGCCCTCGCCGCTCGCATGTTAATCAGCGTCCTCTATGTCTCACTTTGATATTTCCAGATTGGCTGTTACATGGCGGTCCGGTGATAGCTCATGGCATCTTCAGCCCTCTCATTCTCCCCTGTATCATTGACATCATCCTCTTCTCTTCTCTGCCCCCCCCTCCCTCTCTCCCTCTCTCCATTTCGCACTCCCTCACAACGCGCAACTCTCTGGCAATCTCTCTCCATCTCCAAGACTCCGCGTTCACTAATGGATTGAAAGTCATGGTGGAAGAAGCAACAGTCATTTAAAGATTAATGTGGGGCCTGGTATTTTGAAGGGCAGTCGCAGTGACGGTGTGTGCGTGCGTGCGTGTGTGCGAGTGTGTGTGTGTGTGTGTGTCGGAGGACGAGGCTAAGATGCTTCTTCATTATCAACCATTAGGCGCAGACGCACAGAGAGGATGCACCACAGAGACTGCATTACGTTAGCTGTCTGGTCCATATCAAAGCGCCACTCAGTAACTTCCATAATACAGTAAGAATGAAAGATAACTTTTAAAGGCCCATAACTGATTTTGAACCGTGAGCGAAGAAACTGTTAGCCCCGCCCACTCAGCCTTTCCTCTCATTCTGATGTCGAACCAGACAAAAAAAACCAAAACGTGGTCACATTTTTATATAGCGCTTTTACACCTTCAGATCACTCAAAGCGCTTTACATCAAGGAACCACTCACCCATTCACATACACACACGCAGACACTGGCGCTAAGGTAGGTTAAGTGTCTTGCTCAAGGACACAACGATAGCATCCACCAGTGATGGTTATGTCGAGAGCGGGATTTGAACCGTCAACCTTCAGATCAGTGAACTGAGCTATTGTTGTCTCTACTGTCGGTCAGGTAGTTGTTTCCGTATAGTTTCCATCCAAAAACAATTCTGGATAAAACTGTTGAACCAGGAAGCTGATCATCCAACAAAATGCCTAGAAATAAGTCAGGTACTAGCCCTTTAGAAACAAGGACTTGTGTCAAATATTGATCAGATCATCAAAAACATGGTAGTTTTATTTTTTACTCCCAGTATTCTCTGGCACTGCCTTGCTACAAATTGCAAAATGGCTCATTTCTATCTCCTTCTCAAACAAATCAATAAAAAAGCCCTAAAATCCAGTCTGTACCAGTTAAAATATCAGAAATCATCATCAGCATATTTTTAACTTCTGTATTTGAATAAAAGTATTTTCCAAAGGATTTTTTTTACCTGTTTCTGTGCAAAAAAGTATACAGCAAAACCGCACTGTGGTGCCCTCTGCATCATGGGCTTAAAGGTTGTCAAATGTGTTGTCAAATTGTCAAAAGTTGTTCCAGAAGTTTTGTTTAAGAAGATGAATAAACCTTTTTTTTTTTTACAGCTAGATGTCGTCTACTAATTGTTTCATACCACAGTTCTACAGAATCCGAGTCCAACAGGTTTCCGAGTGACACAAAGCACTCAGCTGCAGGGGAAAGAGAGTGCTTCCACCGCAGAACCACTCAAAGGACATTCAAACGAAGCCATCTGTCATGTCAGCCTGACTGGCCACTCGACTCGCCATCTTATTTCCTTTCTATCTATTATCTTCCAATCATCCGCCTACTGTATCAGGTTTTAAGTAACTTTTATGAGCATATCTGTCACTTTCAGAGCAGGGAGAGTATATATATATTGAATGAGTCATTTGATGGAAGGCTAAACTATCATGAAGGAGGATTTGATCTCGTAGAGTGTTAAATCCTACAGTAAAGTATGTAAAAAGGAACTGTAGTTCAAACTAGAAAGTTGTTGGGTCAAATTCCAAGTGATGTTGTTACCTTGGGCAAGACTATATGTAAGTGTGACTGCTTTTTTGTGTAAACTTAATGGAACTTGGACCTTGAATTGAACCAAAAACATTGTAGTCGTTACTCCTAAGTTACTCTTCTGCTTATAGAGCTCAGAACTGAATGTCAAAAAGTATTAGCAAAATCCGCCATGTTTGATGTGAGCACACAAAACCATAGAGCTGCACTAGCCAAAAGTAAATTAAAAAAAAGTTTTAAAAAAGTATATAAAGAATATAAAAAAGAAAACAAACGAGCTGTGGAACAACCCGAAAAGCTGCTGGGTTACTTCTGGAAAATGAATCTATCACATTATTGTGTCAGCCAGAATACTATTTAATGAATGCTAATTTTAGCATTTAGCATCGTAAAATCTCAATAGGCTAACTGAAAAATCTATGAGGTTTGACAACACAATCCCGAGCTCTATAGTTTTTTTTTGTTTTGTTTTGTTTTGTTCTAACCGTAGTCATTAATATTTAGAGAAAATTAATGGTAAAATGGTAAATGGTGACATTTTTATATAGCGCTTTTCCACCTTCAAGGCACTCAAAGCGCTTTACATCAAGGAACCACTCACACATTCACATGCACATCAGTGTATGCGGACACTGGGGACAAGGTGAGTTAAGTGTCTTGCCCAAGAACACAAAACCAGCATTCACCTGTGCGTCAGTGGATCTGACCTCTCTACTGATGATGTTTATTCAACTTCGGATCAGTGGACACTCCAACACACCAACTGAGCTACTGGATGTTTAAATGCTGTGGCCAAATTTCCCTAATATACCACTACAGATACCCACAACGTGATGCTGGTTAGTGCTAGAGGGACATAACTAGTGCCAAGTTCGATGACTAACCCGGGGGCTAACGTGCCACAAAACTAAGCACATCAACCCAAAAATAAGTGACAGTTCGTAGTACGCACACGGCCTGATCCACGAGTCACGTTCTACACTAAACGCGTTTGTGAAAAAGGTAACCATTAGTGAAGCCTCGTCCCTCTGCATCCCTGGCAAATCAATACAAGAGGAGATTATTTATTCTCTCAAACAACTGATTGGTCTAATTTGTACACTCGAGTGGAAATGCCCGCTGGACTTCCGATGCAAATGCAATCCGACAAATGCAGACAACAGTGAAATGTCCCTCTCTTTGTTCCAAAAGAGCTGCTGCTTCAAATATCTGCATATTTTTACATCACAAAAATGAGACAGCCTGGGGAAAACTGTCACAAGCCAGGGCAGTTAATATTTAATGTGCATGTCTGATGGCCGTAATTGCTTTTGAGGACAATAGAACAAACAAACCGTAGCTAAGAAAAACTGCAGTAGTAGGTTGAGGCCGTAGAGACAGGATGCCTGGGCCTCGGGGGGATGAAACATGGAGAAAGCACTTAAAGTCATGAAAAATACAAAACAGGTAACTATCAATGCTGGGTTTGACTGGAATTTGACCCCGGGACGGTATGGAAGGTCTGGACACAATGCACTTAAGCGCTGCTTCGGAAAAAACATGCAGGGAGGAAGCATGGGAATGTCACAAATACTAACCGTTAACAAGGGCCAAACATGAATATTTGATTATATTGTTTGTATTGTTGAAGAAAATATACAGAAATAGGGTATAAGGCTGTATGTGAAGCAAACTGGCTTACAGTGCACTTTTCCTAAAGCCAAAACCAATACCGATTTCTGGATCTTTATATGCTATGTAGATGGGTCCAAGCAGCTACTACAGGGAGCTGATGGTTAATTATATTACCAATAAAACATTTTTTCTCCAGCTATACACAACTTTACTAAAACCAGATTTGCAGTTGCCAGTGAAATACTTTGTGGCTTAGAAATTCCTCCATTTTTGTCTGGTTAAAAACAGCATCACTGAACTATTTTAAAAGACAAGCTATCTAAAGTCATCTGCACTTGTACTGCTGAGAAGAGAACCTACACGCCATAGACAGCAGTATCACAGAATCTGTTGGATATCTCTGAAGTGAGATTGTCTTGCTCACATTTCCAGGACTGAAGAAGCAGAAAATTGTACAGAAGTGTCAGTCAAACAAGTCTTCATGCACTGTGGAACATGGGATGAGAAGAAGGCATCCAATATCAATTTGATCTGTGTGATCGATGTACAGTGACAGACGCTGAAGAAGGACGAACCACTGTTATTATATTGTTATTAAGTGTTGAGAATGCTTACTTCAAATGGAATAATTCAGGTAGTTATAATGAATACAGTAACAGCAACCACAACCACTACCATTAGTTATTACTGACTACTTCTGCTAATCCGGTGAGGTCCATCTGGTCCTAGATTTTTTTTTCAGACCAAGGTTTAGTTTGTTTTCATACCTGACAGTTTGGACTGCTCACTAGCGGTCTTTGTCAGAGTGGTCACATGATGTTGCTGCGACGTGTCCGGTCAGCTGATTTAAACAGGTTTTGGCGCTGTCTTTGTACCGCTGGAGGCAGGACGACAGCGCCATCTGCAGTCCGACTTCTTCAAGACAGTATCCCAGGTGTGTGAGAGTAAAAAAGACCCCTCGTCCCGGTTTCAAACCTGTTTAAATCAGCTGACCGGACACGTCACAGCAACATCATGTGACCACTC
>KN484012.1:13977-40311 GCA_000787095.1 Periophthalmodon schlosseri
AGCAGTGAGCAGTCGAAACTGTTAGGTATGAAAACAAACTAAACTATGGTCTGAAAAAAGAGTATATCAAATAAAAAGACTATTTATGTTGTAAACATGACTAAAACAACTTTGTTTAAGACATCTTAAAAGAATAAGCATAGTAGTGTGGTTATTTTTAAAACAACTCATCATATATACATATACATATTTTATTTGTATTGCTGAATGGGTTAATATTGCAACATTTTCAAATATAAGATCCAAACATTTTCCTGTTAATTTTTTGCAAACCTTTTGATAAGCGCAGCCGGCCGATTCTTTTTAGATTCAGTTTTGTTTGCGGGAGAACTTTGTTTCATTATTCACACTGGGAGCACGTCAAACTTTTGTAGTAAGCGATGCACTAGATCTAGCATTGCAAGGAAGATACGCAGAGAGACAGATCTGCAACGGTAAGATGCAAATGGACCGAGACAGTGAAGAAAAAAAAGGAGGCATAGAAGAGCACATACTATGGACTGGGAATGCTGCGCTATAGGAGCCAGGGAAGTGTTTAAGTATGTGGAGGAATTTGATGGACAAGGAACAGGAGAGAAAAAAATGAACTAAACTGACATGAAACAAGGGCACGCGGCCGAACAGCCTAAAAGCTCCTTCCCTTTTGTCAATTAGAGGCGCACTTAGAGGACGTGCGCAGAAGGATAATGGTGAGGGAAGGATGTAGCTGAGCGGCTGTGGCAGAGGTCAGGCCTTATCTCACCCTGTCTGTCTGTCCACTGCTTCTCTCCATAGCGCTCACAACCAGCTGCCAGCTGCATTTAGGACTGCTTTTATTCCCAGGCTAAGGCCATATAAATGTGTGTTTTAGCACAGGCTATGGGAGGAAAGGGGGTACAATAGGATAGCAGTAAAAGCAGAATTACTTGGATTTGTTAAAACATTCAGTTACGTAATGAACATAAGTAAGTTTGACAGTAGAATGTAATCTGGCTTCTGATGCTTCTGAGGAAAGTGACAGCTGCTCGCTGAAACATGTCAAGGTAAAAACAACAGAACTAACGAAACTAGAATGTAATTTGGGTTATTTAATATGTGACTGGATTAAATTAATAATGGGTACAATTCTTGGCCTGGTAATAAAAAGCCGTGGCTCATTTGGGGTAGCAGTTTGGTTTTTTTTATATAGCGCATGTAAAACCAACTCCAGCTGACTAAAGTGCTTCACAGAAAAGTGAACAAAAAACAAATACAAAGATAACACGATACATAGGAAAAGAACAATAAAACACCAAGATATCCTGTCTAGCTAGTATTATATGCCAGGGATTGAAGCGGGTTTTCAGTCTAGTCTTACACTGCATTAAAGATTGAGAAGATCTGACAGTTGTAGTTGGTAGAGATTTTTGCCCATTAACCAAAGTCTAGTGTTGTATCGGCGCTTTGCCAAGCACATTAACCACATTGCCAAAATATGTCTCTCAGTTAATTAATAATGCATAAAATTATAGAGCAACCTTTTGCATTTCACATCCTTAGTCATAAAAATAATGAAGAATGCAGAAGAAAACATGAACAGACAGTTGTGGGAAATGTTGGTATTGGGGTTCATTGGGGAGTGTTTTTGGATTACAATGGAAAACCTAAAAAGTGTCCCCATTAACATGACTGCTACACAATCATCTGCATAGAATTATCGACAACGCAAACTGATGCAAATCAATGGACACGGTAGATTTGCGTAACTTTGAACGCTCAGAACTTGGGAATTCCTCAAAAACAATGGGTTATTCCTTCTCTCCAGGCTAACTCTTGACCATAAACACGAAGCGGTGGAGTTCAAAGGTCGTGGGGTTTGACATGAGAAGAAAACATACTTTCCCTCTCTCACAAGATGAATCAAAGTGATAAACACGACAGCTGTGGAAAAAAAAACGTGGTCTTGTAGTGGACCTGACTGATTTATATGGCGCGAAGTGATGGGTGGGGGTCCGGCGTTCCCATTCCTGGAAAACTGGGAATAGTTGGGATTGAGAAAGAAAGACGTAGTAAATAGCGTGCGAAAAGTGCAAGGAAAGAACGAGGATGCTAGTTGTGGAATAGAAATCAGGTAGGCTCGGCGCTCATTAGCTCGCCCGCCACACACAATGCCACAGAGCAGTGCGCCTCCCAAGGACATGAATTAAACAGAGAGCCCAGCCGCCTCGGAGGAAAGTCGCCCTGCCAGCACTTAGCCAGGCCCCATAAACAAGCAGCGGGCATTTGTCACTTCCTCTTCAACCAACAAAGCGACAGCAGAAATAAATTACCTTAAAGTAGACCCCGTGTTCCCCCGACGCCTTTGCAACCAGTCCTCACCTTATCACAAAGCAGAGCGAAATGGTATGCAAAAATGTTCAGGAAATCAAAACATACATTTATACATAGAGATCATAACAATTCAGCAATCATTGTAAACAGGAAAATGGTCCATGAAAGATTTATATGAGGAAAGACTCAGTCAATACAGCAGAGTAGCTTCTATAGTAAAAGGCCTTTGTCAAATCCAGTTATGTCCATGGAGGTAAGTTCAAATATGCAGCAAACATTTCTTGTATAATGGGCAATCTTGTTAGGTTCTATTAGGCCTATGAATGAGAAAGTCAAGCGGTTCCCAAACTGTGGCGTGCGTGCAACTGGTGGTTGGAAGCCTTCACCTGGTGATACTAAGTAGTTAAAGACATGATTTTGTTCCATTCTGTGGGTACTTCCATGTTTAGTCCCACATTTTGCATTCATTCTTTGTCTGATGTTAAGATAATTAGTTTAATTGATAGTTATCATTCTTAAGGTCATAATCATAGACTGTATATATAAATGGACCTAGTGAACCTTCTAGCCACTGTGTTCCAAATAGGAAGTGAGCATGGGCTCGCTTTAGGCTCCATCGACTCTGTCTCCAGTTCACTTTACATGGGGTGACGTCACACTCCCTTAGCCCACTTCTTCATACAGTCCGTGGTCATAATATAATCGTAGAACCACATTTGATATCTGCCAGTTTAAGTCACATAAACTTTACTTTATCATTCAGAAAGTTTGATTTCATAAAGACGATAACATAAAGGAATGGCTATCTAATAGAAAACGGTGTTGTTTGCTTACCTCTAAAAATGTATATCTTGACATCCCTAGTCCCACGTTTTGTTTTGCCTTTTTGTGTTTTTATAAAGATTTTAGTTCATAGAACATAGACAATATGATATGTATCTTTCCATGCCACTAATTCTATGCACAAATTGAAATGGATGGTTTACCAGTATCATTTCACATTCCCTTCTGACACCTCTTCAGAAACCTCCGACAACAGCATAACGCCACACAAAAGCCTCAAATTCCTGAGACAAGAGTCAGGGGATGTTTGCACAGACACGTCCTCCATTGATCACCTTTACACGGTCGGACAGGGAACACAAAACAGACACCTGGATACGCCACCTCTGGGACCACCCGAACCTGATTTGTACTTGTCTCCAATCCCTCCTCAATCTGCATCTTGCAAAACATCTCCCACTTGCAACATAAATGAACACACAAGAAGTCCTTTTTCTTCTGCTTAATCTGCCCGACCCTCTCCACTCTATTCCCCATTGTATTGTGAAGAACACTGGTGTTAAGGGTTTGCCTGGCATCCCGCCATTAAAACTGCTGCTATTGAGCTAATCTCCAGAGAAAACACAGGTTTGTTAATCAAGCCAACGCAAAACAATTACTGGAATCCAATAATCAATGGAAGTGGGCAAACGATAAATCCTTACTGGCTGCTTCACGCGGATGACAAGAGCAGGGAAATAGGCTCCCCTCTAATTAAAGCCAAACGTGATGGTATGCTATCGCTAGCTAATAGCAATGCCACTACGCTATTTAGCTCATCTGATTAGGCTGTTTGACACAAGCACAGTCTAATAGCTATTACAAAGACTCCTTTTTTTCCAGAATGATTGCTCAACAGCTGGTAGTGTGTGAGCCCGCGAGGTTTCTTCCCTCTGAGTAACACTGTTGGCAATGAGGAAAGAGAGTGTGGGCTTCCAGTAGCTATGGAGATTGTGCATAAAATGTCTGTGGTCGTAATGATATGTAGATACATGCAGATGGATATCTAAAATGTCTACCACAGCTATAACTGAAATGGTGCTTAATGAAATTCCAAGTGAGGCAAAGTGAAATGTTTTAATAACCCATTATGTATAAATATGGGGTCAAAAATACTGTAGATTTAGAAGCTAAAAGGTGATGCTGGTTGTCTTTCGTTGAATCCAAAATCCGGAGCTGGCAGCACACATCAATAGAAAAGCTTAATAGGTTTCAGGGAATTATAGCAAAGGGGAGAGAGCTTCCTCGTGAATTCTGGGTAAATCAGGTGAGACAAATCTGGTTGGGTTTAAAGAGCTGTATGAAAGATGCCCTAAATAATCAAGTCATATAAAGGAGTCAAGATAGCAATGATGTGTTGTAGAGTTGTCAAAAAAACTGATAACCAGATATTAATCAGTACTCAAATTAGTATCAAAACTACATACCGATCTGAGCGAGTATCGAAGCTCAAAAAGATTAGACCAATAGGGCAAAGTTGAACCTTCCCTGGATAGTTTTAGATTGATCTGGATCTATATCAGGCCACACAATAATATAAAAAAATATGTTTCATTAAAAATTATCGGTACGGTAATAAATCAGTTTTCCTTAATACTGAAATCGAGTTGGAAATGTAATTGTTTTGACAAAAGTAATATGTAGCCTTGGAAACCAATACGACTCTTTCACTTCTTTCCACTCCAAACATTGCATTGGATTTTGGATTGATGTGTTGAGTGAAGCTGACAGGCATTCCCACTTAGCACAATGGCAACAATAATAAGTCTGCCGTGATCAATAACCATTCATGACTTGCTTTAAAAAGGTCCCATCCTCCAGCCTTTTCCTATCCATCTTTTCCGGCCTCATTTCCAGTTAGTCCTTCCTGCCTCATCTATAATTCTAACTATTCTCCCCTCTCTACTCTCACAGGGCCCACCTAATCACATTTAGCTCACTTTAACTCTATTTTCTGCAGTTTATGTACAGTATCTTGCACCATTTCTCTTGTTTCTCAACTTAACTTTTGATTCCTGTCAGCGTTTTTTTGATAAATGTGCTTCTCAAAAGTGGAAATTTGAATTCTATCTTTTGCTGCAATCAATATTTTGTCTTAAAAACATGAAAACAGAAGTTCATTTTAAGCGGGTTGCAAAGGTCTAGCATCCTAATAATTCACTGCAATGGGTTTGTGGGCACATTTCATAACGTTCAGAGCCCAGACCGGAGTTTTGACAACTAGCATGCACTGGTCTTACTTCCTGATTTGCGGAGGATAACGTTTATTTATAAATAGATGCAGGCCAGTGGTCATGAACCAGCAGGAAGTTTTTTGGTTGATTTAAAAATGACGCATGGTAAAAAGTAGCTGTTTTGTAGCTGTTATAATTTAAGAGGTGCTACTTCTCTGGTGGAGGATGAACCACAGATTTGTCTCCATGGAGATGTTGAGATCACTTTGCCTGGAATGTTCCACAGTATAACATTAAATTCTATCTCCAAGGTTGACAATTAGAATGACACAACCAGGACAAGTTACAGGTTAGGTCCTGTAAAACACCTGTTATTACATGGACGATATATATACTTATATGCTAACTCCAACACTGTCATTAGCTTTTATACATGATCGTGAAAACTCTTCTTCAGCCAAGGACCGAAACAGAGCAAACCTTATTGTCCTGTTTGAGCCTCCGTACACCCGCTCTATGCTCACTCCATACATCTGTGTCCATGGACTGTGCGGCCTCCTGCAGCCCGACGCTCACAGGTTTCCCATAGCACATTGTTGCATCGCGGTGGAAGCTTGCACAGCATTCTGCCATAAATAATTGAAGAGGCCCCACACGGCCAGGCACGCACAGTCTAAATGGATTATTCTGGGAGATCAATGCTGGCCTGTGAGGGTTTTATTAGAGGCTGCTGAAGAAGCGTACAAGGCCAATGCTCCCAACTCTTTGTCTTAATTTCACCTGGACATATAGAGCTCGGGATCGAACGTCAAAAACTTTATGTTTCTGGGCATACGTGCGAAACATCCATAGAGATATATTTGCAAAAGCACTTAAAAAAGGTCTACAAAAAAGCAGTGGAACAATCTGACAAGCTGCTGGATCACTACTGGATGAACGCCATGTTAAAGGCTCTATACCTGATTTTTCCCACGTCTTGTGCTCCAGCAAAGATATATTGTGTAAGCATCTCTTGAGGTCAAAATATGTCTTCTGCGTGCTGTCTGCTTCTAATTATTAAGTGTTTTATTATTAGATACTCAGGAAGTATGTGTTTGCATGTTTGTTGTTGTTACTTTCACTGTCACAGCCAAACTTCTGGTCTGAGAGTTGTGAAAATAGCCATGAATAATTAAGAAGTTCGGAATGCATAAGGTAAGTGAGGAATGACTTTGAACCATGGCAAGCTATTTAAAATGAACTAGTTCTGTTTTTCACGACAGCAAAAATCAGGTACAGAATCTTTATTTAAGTATTTAGCATCTTATAATCTCCATTAGTTTAACATTAGGCTAACTGTAAATTCTCTGAGATGTGGTGACAGAATCCTGAGCTCTACACAGGTTTGTGATACAGCCAGTGGCCCCTCCCCCTGCTTTAACTCCGACACTCCGCCCATCCTCGGTCACGGTGCCAAGTCACAGCGGGTCGCCAGTCTTATTGCTCACTCTAAATTAAACATAAACGCCCGTCCAGAACAAAACATGAAAGATTTATGGTCTCCGATGCTAGGTCAGTAGTAAACAGTCTACAGTGTCTGGTTAGCTATGCCGAGATGCCAAGCGACCAGTGACATCAGTCTGTAGTTTCTATGGAGAAATGGGGGATGGGCCGAGGCTGGTGACCTTCGAGAGTTACAGCACCAGTGGGCAGTTGATGGCTGCAAGTGCAATTAAACCCAGAGCATGCACTGCTTGCTCCCTGGAGATCTACAACTGTCTCCTGCAGGAAAAAAATGGACCCATAGTCTGTCTGGAAGAAATATCACTCAGACTAAGGTGGGATAAAGTCCTTCAAAATTTCTTCTATACATTTGTAAAAATTTACCTGTTTAGGAAAAAATAAGAATCATGGTGCTTTAAAAACCATTGCAAAAATCAAAGGTTTACTGTCAAAACCAGACTTAGAGACTTACCCATGCATTTGTCTCCAGTAGGTTTGACTACTGTAACGGTCTGTTCACTGGCCTCTCCAAACGTGCATTAAGACAGCTGCAGTACGTCCAGAACACTGCTGCTCGGGTCCTGACTAGAACTAGGAAGTACTTCACACATAAGTCCTGTGCTCAGGTCTCTGCACTGGCTCCTGTGGCTCAGAGAGAAGACTTTAAAGCAGCTCTGCTTGTTACAGGTCTCTCCATGGCCCAGCACCAAAGTACATCTCTGATATGTTAGTGCCATATGAACCATCTCACACTCTGAGGACTTCAGGGACCGGCCTCCTGCTGGTGCCCAGAGTCAGGACTAAACATGGAGAATCAGCGTTTCAATTTTATGCAGCTAAAACCTGGAACAGTCTTCCTGAAGATGTGAGACAGGCCTCTACTTTGACAATGTTTAAATCCAGGCTCAAAACGGTTCTGTTTAGCTGTGCATATGACTGAACGGTTTTTATTCTGCACTCTTCTCTTTTAATGTTATATTCTGCACCTTCTCTTTTAATGTTAATTTTATGATGATTATTTATGATTATTTCTGTTTGATTTGTTGTATTGTGATTTTAATGTCTTTCTTATTCTGTAAAGCACTTTGAATTACTTTGGGTACGAATTGTGCTCTATAAATAAACTTTCCTTGCCTTGCCGTGGTGGTTGTGCACTTGCTGAACAGCTAAAAGGTTGGACCATTATCCAGCACTGAAGGAAAGACAGTTGAAGCATGCAACACCCAGAGCTGGGATCGGCCCAACAACCTTCCAGTTGGTGGGCAAATGCTCTGCTACTGAGCCACCGGCACTTTGATTACTTTTTCTACATGTAATATTTACTTTATTCCGGAAGTTGCCGTGGGCACCGCCATTTCCATTCTGGTTGTGTTATTTTGCATGGGGCTGCCAATCTTAACAGCAATAAGTTCTGTACAGATTACTAAACTGTTTTAAAGCCTTCCCAAATTCTCCATTGAAATGAAAGTGATTCCCGCGTAACCGGAAGTGCCACCACAAAGAAAAAACAGCTTAATCGCATTTACGGCAAAAGTGGGCGGAGCAGAATAAGGTCAATAATATTTATGACCTTATACTGTTGTTATAGTGCTATGTTACTAAACTATTGCTGGGTTTTAGGCAACATCACGTCATTACAGATTACAAATTACAGAAGGGGGCGCAGTTCAGTTTATTGTTAAAATTCTGATTTTTGTTGTAATATAGCAGGTTCTGGAGTCAAATTCAACATTTGTGAATTTACCTTTTTCATGGCAAAAAAAGACTGTAAGTATGTTTAATCACGTCTAAATATGATCCACAGAAACGTCTTTTGACTCAAACTATGCGCATGGCGGTTGAATATGGCTCTTTTGAATGTTTTGTCCTTGCACTTGTTATTGGGTGGAATACGCACTCCACACAGATATTAAGAGTGCAATTACCCTTGAGTAAAGAGCTGTTGAGAGCGAACATGCTGATAGAAACTGAACTGTGACTGTGACATGCTTCTTTTGCTGCTGACACAAAACTGCTGCCACAGTTTTACGCCTCCATTTGGGGTTTTCCTGTTACTTCGATTCTTACGATTTCTTATGACCAAAACCTCGAAATAAACAAAAAAGTCAAGTTATGTGATTTTTATTTCATGTTTTTTCTTAGAATACTATAGTGATGGTTTTAAACAACTACACATCATACACGTTTATTACTTTTTAAAATTGCACTATGTAACTTTACAGGAGGAGACCGTGCCACATTCTTGTCTCCATGGAAATGTATCTGGAATGTTCCTTAATATGACATTTAACTCACGTATCTGGCACCTTTTCAATTACATGTGTTTTCATGGCTAAAAACATACTTTTGTACTGTAAGCGGGATCACCTCTCCACTGATCTGACTTGCAACATGGCCTCGTCTCCGTGGAGTTTCTGGACATTCTTGGCAAAGCAATGATGAACAGATGATGGACTTTTTACCAGAAAAGTTGCATACTACAGCTTTAGTATATTACTACTATTACAATAAACAAACAAACAATTTTAATGATTCTGATTCCAATTTTATAATGATTCTGTATATCTTTTCTATTTTTATTATTTCAGAACAAAGCATTTACCCCTAAACTACTGATCACGCAAACAAATAGAAACGCTTAAACACATTCCGCAATGAGATGCCTGCAGTACTGGACACCATAACTCACTGATGGGAACTACATCTACCTTTGATGTTTAACGCCTTTGACATAAAAACACAAACTTAAGACTTTAAATGCCGTCTTAAACTCCTCCAAACTACGATGACGCTTCTCTGTTACAGCTTTCCATGTACCAAGGAAACACGTACACGTCAAAGCCATTAAAGTGTCACCGCTCGCCTCAAACCAGGTCAGAATGTTCAGAAAAAACTCACTGAATACTGTATTTTGCGGCCTCATTCTGGCAGTCAAGAATCCCTCTGAAGAGCATGTATGGATGGTCTATCTGAAGTGACATAACAGTGAGGGACAAGAACATTCCGGCTCCAACATTCCAGAGCGCGTTTGAATTGGGATTTTGAAGACCATATGGTTCCTGACAAGATGAACAGTACAATATGCTACGGGTGCACAGCGTGGTATTATAAAAAATGGCATGACACTAGGATTACGCAAACCCTCTTTTGCATGTTAGCGATGGGATTTTAGTCTTCAGACAAATGGATGTACAAGTCAATGCAGATTCACTGTTCACCACTTGATGTTTTAGTATTGTTATTCTATTACGGTGGGACCATAGACTGTATATATAAATGAACATAGCTAACCTGCTAGCTGCCGCGGTCCAAATAGGCTCCATCGACTCCAGTTCACTTTTGTGGCTCCAGTTCACTTTCTATTGAAAAACTGTCGCCTCTCTCTCTGTAACTGCTCCTGTCAGGCTCATCATTTTGGTCTTAAAATGTTCATGTTAACCCGCTTTAACATGATCATGGTATTTTTATTTTGCTATTGCGTCTGTGCTAAACCAGCGGTGTGGGCAGGAAGGGGCTTATTTTGCTTTGCGTCTGTGCTAAACCAGCGGTGTGGGCAGGAAGGGGCATTACAGCCTCAATCCAGATTGACTCATTGGTTGGCATGTTACTCGCTGTCGGAATTCCAAATATGGAACTCTGCTCCAAACTCGCCCCTATAACTGCTCTAGCCTCGATGAGCTTCATTCGACTGGAGCTGAACGCTATGGGACATCACACTCACTAAGTCCACTTCTTTTTTCTACAGGTGGGATACAGGATAAAGATATAACACAGTCTAACCTTACCCTTTGTAAAATATTAGTACGTTTTGTAGTAAGTGTCCACCAACTTCTTGTCTCCATGGAGACGTTATCACTTTGCCTGGAATGTTCCCCAGTACGGTATTAAACTTGTCTATCCTGCATTTATTCAATTACCGGTGTGTTTATTGCTCAAAAATACCTTGAAAAACGTGTATTCTTACTGTGAGAGGGGTTTCCTCTCCACAGATCTGACCTGTTACTTTACCTGTTGGTGTCACCTGCTTGTCTCTATGGAGATTAAGAACTTTAATGCCATACTACGGAAAATTCTAATCAGGCAGCGTACCCTCCTGTGAACCTTTAAGTAATTTTTGTACATTTGGGGGTAAGCTGACAACATGATGGATCATATATACATGTGATTCTGTATAACTACTTAACTAAAACTGTTTTGCAGATCTTGCTGTTCCTCTGTAAGTAAAAAGTAGTTACTCCCATGACAACCAGCATGTACCCATAAGATATGCTCGAGTACTTAAGCAGTACTTTTACCATTTGGCTTCCATGGCTATATTTTATCTGCTAAGGTTCATTTTTACAAGCAGCACTCTTCCCCCTCTAATGGCTTGACCACACGTTTGGCTCACTCGTGGTCTCTCTACCGCACTGCACTTGGCTTGTATCGTTAATGTATTAAAAGTATATGTGCATGTGTAATTTGTGTTGAGGAATGGCCCCGGCTCACGTGCGTGCATTTATTTGCGCTGGCCGGACTGCTGACAGGTGATGAAGAGGTAGAGCTGCAGGGGGAGGAAAAACTCAACTTGAGCTTGTCATCCAATCACCCATCTCATACATACTGAGACGTGCTCGGATTGATTTCTACTTGGAATGGATTGTGTGGAAAAGGGGGAACGTGCTCAAAAATCCATCCTAGTTTGGGTCAATATGAGCTATCTGCTATTTCTTTCGCTGAATGTGTTAAGCTTGAAAACCAGCTACGCTACAGGTCAGTTTGTGCTAGTCCCAAGCCATGCGTCGGAAGGGCATCTGACTCAAATTCATCATCGTCTTTACTGTTTGTTTTTTATTTTCATTTGCAGTCGTAGATTTCAGGTCTTGGTTTGGTACTGAAACCCAAGCCAACAGTTAGATTAGTAACTGCTTGATCGAAAACCTGCAAAAAATGTTGAGCCCTGTTTACGGAAGGGCATCTGAAGTAAAACCAAATGTAACTGCACATTATCCACTTATATATTTTGACTAAACTTACACCATAATAACGTTGAACAATAACAAATCCAGGTGGGAATCTGTCACCAAGCCCAGATAAATGGAGCTGGATGCATTTGTATAAGAGAGAGAGAAAGAACTTCGGAATAGTGGCAAATCATTATGGAAAAACATGGGATATACAAACACGAACACATAACAAAATATATATTGTCTATTTTGGAAAGTGTTGCTGAAAACTCCCAGCCTACCTTCAGTCTGCTGTGCTAAAACTGTAGGCTTGGGCATGTCACACTTTGAACATGGGATTCTATAGAACTACATTGTTGTGTAGTGTGCACTTTTGGCTGTTTTTCTGTTTTAATTGCACTGCAGGATATAAATAGGGCTATTTAAACAGGCCTGTGAGCATGTCCAACACGGGTACTTGATCGTGCTGTGAACAATGCAGTGTGCGGGGGGAACGCTTCATAAAACCTATCCAGCCCATTAGGTTTGAGGGAAAGGCTCCAATAATGGCTGTCCTTCTGCATGTCTGGAGTGAAGACAGCATTAAATGGGGAGTGAGTGATTTTGCCTGCTCAGGTTAGCGAGCGTTATCTACAGATGGGCGCAGCCTTTTTGCCTGCGGTCTTAAGTGTCTGCCCAACTGTCCGAAACTGTAGCAAAACGTGTGAATCTATTGAAACGAATTTAAGAATGTGGGAGTCTAGCTGCAGATCTGCACGTTATGGAGTGGATTTTGTATTTATGGAAGTAAAATTTTAACTTTCTATAAATATAAAACGATCCGGACTGTGGACTGAGCAAGTCTATAAAAATTGGAAACAGATCTAGAACACTGTTTTTCTTAAGCCGTGCTCAGAAAGCAACTTTGGATAGACGCTTGCATTATGGGGAAGAAAAATATGACACTATGAAACATGATGCTATGAATGCAACGCGTTTTGTCAAATAATCTTGGCTAACATTTGGGTAATGGGCTGACTCAACAAGGGGGTGTGGTATTGTTGTGAGAACGAGAGGAGGGGGGTCAATCCGAATTTCTCATGTGATGGAGCATAACAGGGAATTGTAACACACAGCAACATCGTAAATTTGATTACATTACATTGCGGCGTGAGCCTGTGCGCCATTTGCAGGCCCCATAAAAAGCTATAACTAAGTTACCACGGGCACAGAGAAAAATGAATAAAGCCATTTTCTTTTAACAACCAGGGCGAGGGCGAGATATTGTTCCCTCTTCTTTCTCTCTTTCGCTCTGGCTTTTATGAGCTGAGCGTGGATGCGGGCTGTACTCAGTGGGGTAGAAACGGGAGTGATGAGAGAGTGAGAGGGGAAACGCACAACTAGATGATTTTAAAACTAGGGATCCGTATAAATGAAATGCCTTTATAGTTAAGCCTCCGCACAGTTCATTAATTTATCAAACAAAATGAGGCAACAAGTCTGAAAATTACATCTGCCATTTTCTCACATTACGCGGGGTATGATCTGTTCCGCGTTATAGACAATGTTAAGGTGAGGTTCCAGCGAGGATTATAACGGATTTCCTATACGCTGTTAATACCAAATCTAGGCTCAGAAAATCGGGGCTATGGCTGGAGCGGCGCATCGTGCAATAAACTCCAGTGATGAGCGCTCGATCTGCAAACTCCAAACCCGCTCATTGGGGTGTGTGGACACAGCACCAGACACAGCACCAAAATCAGCAAAGCAGCGAGCATTTCTCAGTTTTGTCGCTTCACTGATCTGAAGTGAGGAGCTACGGCGCGTGGGTCTGATCGATATCGCCATACGCGGGAATGTCCGGTTCTTTATGACAAAGGCAATGCACAGCTCCACCACTTGCTGAATCAAACACCCAAACGAGTAGAGGTGCACTTAAATGACGAGCTTACTTCTAAACACACCTCCGCCCCACGCGCAACATCCACGAGCTCCAAAGGCAGCCGGGGGGAATTCAGCAGAGAGGGAGGCGAGGCTTGCTTCATTTTGGGAATTCTCCACGGGGGGAGAATTGAAATGGAGAACGCACCTACGCGTCGGTCGTTTATGGAGTGATGGAAATCTGCGTTACTGTGGAATGAGCGGCTATAGGAGCTGCGTTGTCCCATCTCCCACTGAGTCCGGGACCACAAAGCGTGTTTCATTATCGCAAGAGCCCCGCGGTGCCATTTGGATGAGATTCTCTGCACAAATCTAAACGCACGGTCCCATTTACGGACGTGTAAGGGAACGTTCGGATGTTGCAGGAGTCATATTTTCAGAAAACGATCACATTTTAGAGGAAAAAGTGGCGCAAAGTGTAACAAAAGGTGGCATGCGCTTACCGTTGAGGAGTTGTTCGTTCTTTCTCCAGTTTTTTTTAAACCCTTTACGTCTTCATGGTTAAAACAAACAATAATCCCCGCGTTAAACGTCTGCGTCCTGGGTGCAAGTCCGGTGAGGATGCGTGATATGCGGTGGTGAGCCTCTTGTGATTGTTTCGGTGTAATTTTAAAATCCAGCCGAGGAGCGCAGGTTGCTCGGGACGCGTCTGGCACAGCTCAGAGGAGGAGGACCTCACTCAGCTCCCTCAGCAGCAGCAGCAGCCACCACCACCGTGCGCAAGCGGAGAGAGCAGCGTGTGCGTGCGTGTGCGTGCGTGTGTGCTCGCGCAGGGGAAGCTGAGAGAATGATGTCATGCGTCCGGCTCTCTCTCTCCAAACGGCACTCAACTCACAAATCTGTCCATTTGACCATCTCCATCAATGTCATTTTGCAATTAGGGGATTAATTATAAAGTAAAATGCATTTACAATATTGTTGCTAATTAGTTAGAAACACATTTTAGTTCAGTTGCCTATGAAAATACATTAAAAACTTGTATATTTTATTATGCGGTCAGAAAATCTCCCTATACCCACAATCACGTCTACCCACATGGTGAAGTAGCCTATAATATATGGGCATATTTTACAGTGCGGTCAAAAACGTGATGAAGTCATGTCGTTTTTATCCGCCTACTTTCAAGGTGTTGTCCACTCGCTTCGTCAGTGCAACAGAGCGCGCGAGAAGGGCGGCAAGGCTGGGATAAAACGCACCAATACGCGCCGGGTACTGCGCCTCGGCATCCTCCCTCCCGAGCCCGTCTTAAAGATAAAGGCGTGCCACATCTCACTTAGTGCTTATCAGATGAACCGCTGAAACGATGAGAAGATACGCAATGAGGGACCGCTTCTGTGCGTTGTATATGGTTACAACTTTTCACACATGTGTAAGCTTATTGTTAAAATAGCGCTCTTTTCGCCCCTTTTGCAGAATAGTAAAAGTTATTAATATGCACCAGGACCAGGTTTTCAGTTTGATTATGCGCTTATATTGAAACCCAAGGGAGTAATCTATTCATTTTGTTCAACAGCTGTCATGTAAAACGTTCATTTTGGTTGTAATGTGGGATGTACTTAGGCGCTGTTCCTTTGGTTAGGGCCAGCGCGGTGTTCTCATGACTGAAATGATTCAAACATGCCCCTTTATGTGAGAATAACTTGACACGGCATCAGGGCATTGAGTGAAGATATGATTCTGGGTTTAACACCATCATTTACTAATTCATTTGTTTTTCCCTTAATCTTTTTGATTGGGCCCAACTAAGTTTTTTGCACAGTATGCTCTTGCCATTTTGCGGTTGGGTGAGCCACAAGAACACAGATGCTCCCAAGCAAAGGCATGGTTAAGTCTTTCAAAGAAAGTTTTTGCTGCATATTTACTAGGGATGCACCGACACAGCTTTTTCAGTTCCGATACCGATTCTGATACTATAACTTTAAGCATCTGCTGATACCAGATTTCAACTGATACCAGGGGAGATACTAAAAACTGCATTTTTTTCCTAATTTCTGAAAATAAAATAAGACAGAACTGATCCGATGTGTTATGTAGCTGTTATTTATCTCTCAAGTAACTACAGAACAACTTTGTACAAATAAAAATTCAAACATTATGAAATACAGCAAAAGAAAAATATAAAATCTATCAACTGGACAAAAAGTTGTAGGATTGAAGACGTTTCGCTGCTCATCCAAGCCGCTTCTTCAGTTCTGGTCAGATTACTGGTGGGCACTGCCTTATCTATCTGAAGGGAGGAGCTAACTACACTGAAACTAAAAACATCCTGGCATCCTGGATAGTCCTATCAGGATGCTAATAGGTGTGAAATCACTCATTAGGGGCTTGAATGACTATGCGAAGTAGGATTCAGGCACAGTGCACAATTAGGGTAGCACAATAGACGTAGCCTACAAACAGAAACTGTAAACAAGGTGTTTTTAGTTTCAGTGTAGTTAGCTCCTCCCTTCAGACAGATATAAGGCAGTGTCCAGCAGTAATCTGACCAGAACTGAAGAAGCGGCTTGGATGAGCAGCCAAACGTCTTCACTCCTAGAACGTTTTGTACAGTTGACAGATTTTATATTTTTCTTTTGCTATGGATCAGACCTGGACGACTGAGGGATTACACAGATAAACATTATGAGACTTTCTGGTCCAACTACAGCCAGTACATAGTCTTAGTACATCAATGGATATTTTCAACCAGGATATCGACTGAACTGATATTTCAAAGCCGATATCTGATCATTATCGCGCGATGTCCAATACCAGTATCAGATCAGTGCATCACTAATATTTACCAAATCTTCCAAATAGGGTGGCTCAGGGATAAACAACTTCACTGAGGATATTGAGAAGGTTATGCTGCCTTCTTTAAAATGTCAGCGTTATTGCCACCAAAGCACCCAAGGGTGACGCATAAGTCATCACTAAACCTGATCTCTGAATTATCCAACACATTTATATGTTGTGTGTTTAACTTTGTGTGTATTCCCTCATTCATCTGGGACTGGTCAAGGTTTTCAAAGGTAGTTATCTGGACAATGTTTTACTGAAGGGATACAGTATGGCTGAGATCTTGCTCTCTGTCTCCAGAAACAATCAAATTGATAGAGGACTTGGAAAAAATGCAAAAATAAAAGGCAAGTGATAAAAAACACACTGGGAAAATTTTAAGAATACAAAACATCTTAACGTCTTAACATTAACCCTCTGATTGTAATTTCAAATGTGCCAAATGTTAACCAAACCAACAGAACGTGTCTCCAGATTTAGCCCAGAAGAATCCATTTGCAAAACTAAACTTAAACCCCCATTTTGTTTTTGTATGTCAGAATGTGGATAAATAATAGCATTACTCGTTCTGTGTAACCAGCACAATAGTTGTAATTTTAAAAGCAAGTGGGTTTATTTAGTGAATAATGAGTTAAACAGAGAGCAGACACAGAGGCTGTCATTACAGAGATTTAAGGCAAACCACTATAATTATTGGGAGGCTCCACGAGAGTAGACCAGAGAAAGACAAAGACGCTTGGCTTCTGCCACTGGGAGCTGCACTTTTCTATGCATACGAATCCATACAGGCTGTAATGATGGAATAACTGTAAGCTATAGTCATATGGAACTGAACAACAGAATTCCCTGGAGGCTTATAATAGTCTACAACTTAACAACACTTCCATAAAAACTCCTTTACTCCACTGTGCCAATTATGATCTGTGCTTCTCTTCAAAGCCAACCAAAGACTCCAGAGGCTGAGTGGAGTCGGCAAATGAATCTAGTAGTTTGTTTACTGGCCTACAGGCGGTGTCGGGAAGTAACTAAATAAATGTACTGAAAATACTGATTCAGAGTACTAAGTTTGAGTAACTGTATTCTGGTATAGTTCCGTTTTCATCAGAGAAGTACACTGCAGTACTTCAGATTTAGAATTTAGACTTTAACTTGACGTAATTGGTAAGAAAAAATGAAAACACTGCCCTTGTGGTGCACGCATGAGAGATTCTTTCTCTAATTAGAGGAAAGTGAAAGCACAGGGGCAACAGTAGCTCAGCTGGTTGAGCGTTTGTCCACTGATCTGAAGGTTGGTGGTTCAAATCCCACTCTTGACATAAACATCATCGGTTGAATAGTCAGATTAGTGCGATTCCAGCTCCCACAGATAAATGCTGTCATTGTGTCCTTGGGCAAGACACTAACCCACCTCACCCCCAGTGTCTGTGTACACTGGTGTATGAATGGGTGAGTGACCGTTTTACCATAACAAACATAAAGCAGTTGTAATCCATAGTATCAGAATGCAGTACTCTGATTGGGCCATGTATCCAAATATGTTCCAAACACATTTTAATTCAGGTATTCAGTATTTTCTAAGTCCATTTTCAAAAGGTATTTCTGTTTTATTCTTTCATTTCATCTTCATTTTATTCCTATCACTACCTACAGGTTAATGTTCCTAGCTTTTCTGTTATGCTATTCATATAACTGATTGAAACCAAGCAATGCATTCTTGGGAACTTATTCATTTGTTGGAGCCAAACTGAATTTTGAGGGAGATGATTATAACACTATTCAGACAAAACGAAACATAATTTGAATGCATACTTCAATATTTTTCTCCCATCATCTCAGGGACTTTTATTCTATCTGTTTTTCCCATCACCTCTTCTTCTCCTCTCTATCTACCTCTGTTCTTCGTCTTGTTGTTGAACCTGGCTTTGTTGGCTGACCTCTCCTTTCTCTTCTTCTCTTAATGCGTGCGGCGGTGTGTGGGGGGAACGGTCCAATCAGAGCGCAGGACGGGCTTTAATTAGACGCCGAGTATAGGCCCCTGTCACCTTGTACCGAGCGCCTGCAATCAAGGGCCAGACGCTCGCACGGAAAGTCGGACAAGGCCACACATTGATTGGACCCTTCAGAAGTGTTAGGGGACATTAGAAGCTTAAAGAGCTCCGACTTCATTTAGGGATAAAGATAACGCACCCGAGAGCAATTTACTCAAGGGAAGAGAGCTACAAATGTATTTTATTCTAACACAATGGGTAAATCAAGTCCCAGGACAGGAGGAATGGAAGTCACATAATGCAATAATAATGATACAAGGATAGATAAGGTAATGAGGTTTTGGGGCTTGGATACTGTTAATAGTTATTCTGGCTATTCTCACCGTAGTCTATTTGCAACACAGCAAAATAGAAAGAGCTCACTGTGTTTAGCAGAGGAGGTATGTCTTTGTAATCCCTCAGTCATCCAGGTGTGCTTCATAGTAAAAGAAATATTCAAATTACTGGTCAGATATAAGGCAGTGTTCACCAGTAATCTGACCAGAACTGAAGAACGGGCTTGGTTGAGCAGCGAAACGTCTTCACTCCTACAACTTTTTGTCCAGTTGACAGATTTGAATTTTTCTTTTCCTGCAGTGGAGGTATGGTAATGTTGTAGCCACATCTGCCCTGGGGCACTTTGACTAGTCCAAATTAGACTACACGTTCGCAAACATTTACTCATTACATGTATCATCTGGCAGTTCTGTCCAGTGGTGAAGGTGACAAAGTACAAGTAGTGTCGTACTTAAGTAAAATTCTGAGGTATCTGTACTTTACTTAAGTCCATTTCACAGTGGATACTTTTTACTTTTACTTCACTACATTTGAGAGCAGTATCTGTACTTTCTGCTCCACTACATTTTTGAACTGGACTGAAAAGTAAAAAGTACTTTTCATATGATTTGAGGGGTTAATTTGATCATGTTCGTGGTAACATCCTGACTGAAGGTTTTGAGTTCAAGCTTCAGCTTTGAGCAAACAAAAATAAACACACAAAATTCATAAGAAAAGTTAAAAAATAGAATTGTATTGCTACTGTTGACCAAAATATGTATCATTTTTAATCAATATCACTACATTTAACAACACTGGTGCGAAATACTGTTACATTTTTACAAGGGTACTTAAATACGTTTACTTAAGTCGATTTTTTTCATGTGATACTTTTACTTTTCCTTGAGTAACTTTTTATGACTGCATCTGTACTTTTACAAAATTGAGTACTTCACCCACCTCCAGCTCTGCCCTGACCTCAACCAAATTGAACGGCTTTGGTCAAATTTTATTTTTATCATTTGTAAGTGCAGAGACCCATACCTGCTGCGTTACCAATCACGTTTTGAAATAGATGCAAAATTGCTGTTCACCCAGATGTGTCGCCATGGAAACCACACCTGTGCCATTTGTCATAACCTTTGGCTTTGGCACAAGACAGCTGCAGTGACACCTCATTTACAAGAGCCTACAGTAAACACAGTGTGAGCAGGAGCATAGGGGCGAGGGCTCTGGTGTCTTCTTCAGTCAGTAATGTGCATTGTAAAGTATATAAGTCATGTTTTTGTTACAGTCTTGTGGGACAGTGGTGTAGAGACAAACAAAGATAGTTCAGGTAGGCATATCAGGTGATCTACGGCAGGTTCAACTCAAACAAAGACATTCAAATGATTGTAATTTGTTCATTTTGGTTGTTTTTGGATTTGTTTTCTTGCAGGTTACCTACATGCTTCAAAAAAGACTCATTGTTTATTCTTGTTTACTCCAGGTGGTTTGTGGGGATTTGGCCAATGTGGTCTTAAGTAGGAGGCAGACTCCTAAAAATGTATTCAAGCCGTGGTAAATCATGGCAAAATCATATATATTTACAAAAATTAACTGTTCAACTAAATCAAAAGCAACAGATATTGACAAAACTAAGGAAACCCCCCATGTGTACCAGGCTACGCTGATGTTCCCCCGATGGACTAATCCAACCTACTTTTATTGACCTTATTTGGTCCCGCCCACTTTTGCCTCTAAATACTACTAATCCTTTGTGGTGCTACTTCTGGCTGAGCTGGAATCTCATTCATTTCTAAAATATGATAGAAAGTAGGTTCATGTTGTGTAAAATGTTCAGTGTTCATGACCAACAAGTCAACACTGCAGCGATTCTCTGAGAGGCTTTAAACAGCTCTGTAGTCCCTATAGAACTTATTACCTGTCTCGATCAACAGTCAAAATAATACAACCCGAATACTGATGGCGACGCCCATGGCAACTTCTGGAATAAGGTGAATAGTCTCCACAGCAGGAAGCACCATCCCCAGGTACGTACCATTCAACACACAGGTGACTGTTAGGTTTTAACTTTAGCAGCATGTCAAACTTGACGGCAACATTTACATGAGCTGAAGTCCCTTTAACAAAGTGTGTAAAATAAAACTATAAACACTGAAGTACGTATACACAAAGAACTGAAACAAAAAGGAACTTAAAGCAGTTCTCCCCTCCACATGGACCTCACCCAAAACCTTTAAAAATGGCCGACATTGGGCACGCCCACTCTTTTGTCTGGACCATATAGGAGGAGACTCAGGTAAGTATGGAAGTTATGTGCATATGTTTATGTGAATTGTATTAACCGAACTGAACTGAAATGAATACCTTTAACCAAATACAGTATTTGGTACGTATGTATATGTGTGACATTTAACTTAAAGGTGGACTATAAATAAACAAAGACTAAACAAACAAACCCGGGGTAATTATGTGTAGCTGTTTAGTTGGTGGTTATGGCAAAATTATGGTAAATGAACAAATGCATAAATTAAATGAATTAAAATGAGTTTAATGAGGAACCCACTTTGTCACATGATTTCAAGTGGACCTGGATTGAAACATAATGCAAAATAATTAGATATAAAAATTAGATAACCCTGCAAAGCTGTTTATACAGTTTTTTGTAAATATAAGATGAGCTCCATTTGAGTCATTTTGTGTTTTTTTTTACTGTTCAGTGGAAGTACAGGGTGTCCATAAAGTCTCTTTACAATTCAAAAAATGTATAACAAAGGCAATTGATAAGGTATCTTAATCAGACGTGTTCTATTGTACTCAGTGGTTTCCACAGTTTGTGACCTCATTTAACACACCTCTGTATAGGCACCATTAGTCTCATGAAGCACATCAAGACAGGACTGGACTTTCTTACCTTGTTCACTGTAGCAGAGCCTCATCAATGGTTGCAATCGCATCTGTTATCTTTTGATCTCTTCCATACTTTGTTCTGTAGTTTCGTTGAGTCTGCGTATCCCATCTCAATAAATATTCGTCTCAATAAACCATGATACACATTGTGCCTTCTCTTGACGAGTAGCCATTTCCTAGAGGTTCATTCAAAAGGTGCCTCTTTAATCAACAGGATGCCTGACATACAAAAATGCAATGTGATTAAAAACTTAAAAACCACTGAGTAAAATAGAACAAGTCTAATATATCTTATAATTGCCTTTGTAATTCAATTTTAAAATGTAAGGACTTTATGGACACCCTGTATAGTACAAAGCCTTATATGACCAAACTCATGATAAATAGACTTATTGAAGACACTTTCTAAATTGTTCACCGATGACTAAGACAGACTTCAGAGATGAGACCGGTTCAATGCATTCTTATAGGAAATGTGTCGTTTTCAGCATGATCATTAGAACGGTGATGGTCAGTTCACCTAATTATGGACATTTTTGGGTTGAGTTTCGTTTTTTCCACATGCTCATCTATTCTGTGCTCCTGTGTTTGAAGCCGGCTGGCGATGTAAACAGGAGTCTGTGCTTTGGAGAGATGGAGTGATCATTAAGAGAAGCCAAGAGTGAGACAGAATATTAAAGAGCTGCCTGAATGAAAAACACTTTTTAAGTTCAGTCTTTTAATAACCTGGGGCCATATTGGAGTTTTATATTGATTCTTTAATTTATAGTGATCAAAATGCTGGCAGAATGACAAGAGACAGGAAGAGGCAACAAGTTACTTAAGGTCAATGTTTAACCAATCCACATAATAAAGTCAAAGTCTATTCTATTGCGCCAAGAAGTTTGCAATCATAACCCTCCAGCTTGGTACTCCTGACCACAACTTTGCAAGTAATAATGTTAAAAGTTCTGCATTTTTATGTGCATTTCAGCAAATACGCCAATTTTACTTTCTGATGTGTTTCAACTCTCACTCTCGTACAGCAAAAAACTTTTAGAGTACTAGTCAGGAGTACCCAGCTGGAGGATTAGCTGTTTCTGCATAATAGACGGAAAATGACTGAGAAATGGCCATGCATCTGACCCAAAGACGTAGAAGAGGACCTAACCCAAAGATGCAGAGGGTCACCTAACCCAAAGATGCAGAGGGTCACCTAACCCAAAGATGCAGAGGAGCACCTAACCCAAAGGCATAGAGGAGCACCGAGATGTAGAGGAGCACCTAATCCAAAGGTATAGAGGAGCACCGAGATGTAGAGGAGCACCTAACCCAAAGACGCAGAGGAGCACCTAACCCAAAGACGCAGAGGAGCACCTAACCCAAAGATATAGAGGAGCACTTAGATGTAGAGGAGCACGTAACCTAAAGATGTAGAGGAGCACCTTACCCAAAGATGCAGAGGAGCACCAAACCCAAAGACGTAGAAGCAACAAATTCAAAGTAAATGTAAATAAATACACTTTTATCCCTTGTATAAAGCAGAAGGAAACTCAAGCCTGATTCTAGTTTCTAAAATCACATAATTCAATGGGTCTGTTCCTCTAAAGGTTCTTTGTACCACATTTCAGTTTACATTGTTTTTAATGGCGCCAACATAAAACCATGTACACAACTTTTACTATGAACTCGTGTTGCTGCATTTGCTGAGATGCTAAACCTCATGAACCTGAGACGGACTGATACACTCTGCAAAAAAGACCACAACACACGACTGTTTGAGCCAGTGAGGAGCCAGTGAGGAGCCAGTGAGGAGCTAGTGAGGAGCCAGTGAGGAGCCAGTGAGGAGCCAGTGAGGAGCCAGTGAGGAGCCAGTGAGGAGCTAGTGAGGAGCCAGTGAGGAGCCAGTGAGGAGCTAGTGAGGAGCCAGTGAGGAGCTAGTGAGGAGCTAGTGAGGAGCTAGTGAGGAGCCAGCGAGGAGCTAGTGAGGAGCCAGTGAGTTCACCTCGTGTTCAGGTGATAAAAACAGAATCCTGTGTTACTATGGAAATGGGTGATACAAGTCGTGTGTGAGGCAAGTTCTTATATCCAAGCCTAATATCACAAGGCCCATCAGAGAAAAAGCTGTGAAAAGTATTACGCTGCATGTTGGTGATCTGGTTACATTTACTATCTTAAATCCTTTTGTTTAAAGCTCTACTATGGAACTTTTCTTGTGAAGGGCAATAAGATCTCTTTCCATTAAGCTCTTATTGCTTTGCCTGAAATATTCCACAGAACAGCACTGAACTTATCTTAGACTTGCCTCTTTACTCCTGTTGATTAAAGAGCCAGGCCAAGTTACAGGTTAGATCTGTGGAGAGGCGAGCCCACTCAGAGTAAGACTGGATGTTTGTAAGGGTATTGTAAGCAATAAAAAACAAATAGAATTAAAGCAAGTTTAATGCTGTATAACATTCTAGGCAAAGCATTAACATCTCCATGGAGACAAGGTTAAGGTACACCTTCTCCCCCTAGTGAAATTTGTCCTCTGCATTTGACCCATCCTTCAATGGGTCAACTGTCAGGAGCAGTGGTTCCATGTCCACATCTTGACCTAGGCATGGTCAGGACTACCTTACCTGGAGGTTTGTATCTATTGTGCATGTTTTGCGTTGATGGGAGGATGCCCAGAGGAAACCCACCCAGGTACGATGGGGAACACATGTGAACTCAGCACAGAAAGGCAAGAGCGGTCTGGGAGTCGAACTCAGAACCTTTTTGCTGTGAGGCCTGAGTGCTAGCCAAACTTGAAACACCACCTCCCTGCATCTGCATCTCACTTAGATTTTTGTTCATCACAGAGTCCCATTGTTACCCATGAGACTTCATGCCATCGGGTTGGCAGCGCACTTGGAAGTGTTGGCACAGAGACATCAAACGCCAATATGGGCACTTTATCCACACATTCAACATCAGAAACAGTCCAGTGAAGATTAAAAGTTTCATTCTAAGTACAAAGGAACACGAAACACTAGGCCTACACTATCATTTGTGATTAGGGTTAGGAAAACGACAAACTGACAACTTGGTTCCCGTTGACTATATTCTCAGCATTTTCTCTTCTCCTCACCTAAGTTTAAAATAACAAAAGCAGCAATACGTAGTAGCGCGCCGACAAATTATAAACCAAAAGATCTACAGTACATCCGCTCAAACAGCAACACCAATAACATCTCGTATCCTTAAAGTTCGTTCTCCCCCACAGAGCTATATGGATCCTACTTTTTGGACAGCAACCCAAACTAGCTGGCACACGCTGTGGCATAAGCAGCTCTAACTTTAGTCTGTGGAGGGAGAACGCTGCGAGGTAACATGACAGTGTGAAGAGAACAAGTCGTGACAACAGAAATAGCATCTCCGCTTGTACAGGGCAATAAATCGTGGGACTGGTAAAGGCTTGGCTAGGTAGGGTGCTACTGAGAAACCGTTGGGTGCCACTTGCCTCATTAAACCTAAGTATTGGAGGAATGAGTGGGCGCGACGATATGACACCACTTTGATGCTGTCACAGGTAGAGTTGATTTTGCCTCTCCTGTTGTCAGTGTATAACCTGACTGGCTCATGGTTCACCTGTGGGCTTTGCTAGCATCTTCTACTCATTTGGTTCCACTTCTCACTAGCACTACAGTTTCTTGCGAGGATATTTATAGCGGGATCTTGACAGGACACTGGGCTGGCGAAGGTGGGAACATCTTGCAGGGACAAAGTCGGAACAAGCAGAGGATCTATGTCGATATAAACCCTGTGATTTCAGACAGCGGGTGTTTAGGTAATGAAAATGAAAATAGCATTGGAGGGATTCGTTTGGATTGGAATGCAGTGTGAATGAGCCATCCACTCCCACAGAGGAGGGCTGCTGTATTTGGTCCATCAGGAGAATACGCAGGATTTTAAATTAGTCTGATTTTTGGGCATTATAAATACACTTTCTAATGATGTCGTGCAGTAAAAAAATAAAAATGCTTTGTTCTTTTCCTTGTATAACTTGAACTGTTCATTTACTAACTGCCAACTCCACACACAAACCCGTGGGCTACCATAGACTAGTTGCAAGTAAAAAGCTGTTTATGTCGAGTTTTCTTTGCATCAAGTCTATAATGGTATTTTTAGGTTTCTGAAAGCGCATCCCAGATTAACAGAGGGCGCAGCTACTACATGTACTATATGTACTACATGTACTATATGTACTACATGTACTATATGTACTCCATGTACTATATGTACTCCATGTGAAACTGCAGTGAGTCAGTGAGTAGACTGTAGCTCATCAGTCTATTATCAGCAGCCTTCACCTGAGCGCCACTTCACTACTTTCTCTCTCTCACACACTCTCTCTCCAGTGCAATCACTCTCTCTCTGTCTCACACACTCTCTCTCCAGTGCAATCTCTCTCTCTTTCTCTCTCTCTCTCTCTCTGTCTCACACACTCTCTCTTCAGAGCAGTCTCTCTCCCTCTGTCTCACACACTCTCTCCAGTGCAATCTCTCTCTGTCTCACACACTCTCTCTTCAGAGCAGTCTCTCTCCCTCTGTCTCACACACTCTCTCCAGGGCAATCTCTCTCTCTGTCTCACTCTCTCTCTCTCTCCAGTGTAATCTCTCTCTCTGGCTCACACACTCCCTCTCCAGTGCAATCTCTCTCTTTCTGTCTCACACACTCTCTCTTCAAAGCAATCTCTTTCTCTCA